>JAHXMU010000145.1:2410054-2432674 GCA_019455685.1 Philornis downsi | reverse complement strand
TTATGACACATCCTGTGCGTACACTGGTTAACATAAATGTACACTCATATTTGTGTATTTGTAATTGATTCCTTGTAAACTGTAACTTTATATAACTTACTTACATCCTGTGACTCATTACACCTAAAGTTTCGACTTCCTTTTGTTTTCCCTCACTTTTATTTGGGCGAATATTTAATGTGAGATTATCATGTAAAAGGGGCGACAGAGACTAAAACTGTACATTTGGTGTAAAATTGAAATAAATTTTACAAATTCTGTAAATATAATGAATTCTTGGAACTTTTTGCATTTATTTATTTTTATTTATGAAATTTATGAAATTTATGAAATTTATTATATATGTATACGATATATTTTACTATTGTGTATTTTTTTGATCAAGAGTAAATGTTATAAACTTTATTTGGTGTAAAACTTTATTATTATAAATTTCACAAGTTCAATAAATATAATGAATTCTTCGAACTTTATGCAATTTAATGGGTTTTATAATATATAGTTTACTAATATGTATTTTATTAATCATGAGTAAATGTTATAAACTTCACAAGTTTTATGAATTATTATAAAGGGTGGCGCATAAGTAGCGTCAACGGCGACTATGATGAATGCGTTCTTGTGCATCATTTGGTTTTAACTTGTGAACCAATTACATCTTGTACGGGAAAAAATTTAATATATCGTATGTAAAATTATTTACAAAGATCGCCTAGACATCTCTAGAACACTGAGGACGTCGCCTGGTGGAAGTTTCGGGGTTTCCCTCAATGCTTGCTTGCACTCGAGCAATGGTCACTTCATCTCGAACCGCACGAGGTCTTTCAGCACGTGGAAGATCACAGACAGCCCCTTGTTGCCCAAAACGCTGAACCCATCGGTAAATTGTTGGAGCGCTAGGAGCATTACGAACATGAAAGAAATTTCTATATGATCTGAATAATCGAATGCTGACAGCCAAAGTACTTTGGAGAACATCCGAGTACTTTCCGGACAACTTTGGTTCTTTGTTCTGTGCTGAGCCTTTCCATCATAAATTTCCCATGTATTATTTAGTAAATTAAATTAAATTAAATTATGTAAAGAGACGAAAAAAAAGACTTAAACAAAAAATGTATTCCCTGATCAAATCTTAACGTTACTTATGCGCCACTCTATATAATTTTATGACTACTGTCTATATCTGTTTCTCTAAGGAATGAGTTTTAAAGAACTGCTAACTGCGTACTCTATAAATCTGCGTACAGTAAAGTGGATGCTAAATCTAATTACTGCAACTACATCAAAAGACACCCAATATTTTAATGGCGAAACCTTGATTTTAAAAGAATTTACTAAAGCTACCGAAAGTCCTGGATTATTTATAATCTTTCCCCTTTTGGACAGCGAACCATAAATTGCATTTCGTGTTCACTTGATATGGGAAACATGAACTCTTAATTGTTTCTAACGCCAAAAAAAACCGCAGTGACTGTAACCACCTCCACATCGAATTTCAGTTATTCTATCTCTTATTTACTGAGTTCGGCACTGACTGCTTTTTATGCAACAAATACAAATTTAGGTGGATGTGGCAAATGTTTGGTGGTGCATATTTAAAAAAAACAAATCCAACACTCCCTTCTGTAATAGTCGTAGAACTAACAAGATTGTGGATGAATGAGTTCGTCAAAATAATACAAAATACTTGCTAGTTTAATTCAGTCTTTTTTAACAAAACATATATCTTGATTTGCAAGAAGGTAATTTTGTTTTGTTGTTTAAAGTGAACTTCAAATAGTTTACTTTAATTAAAACAACTCTGTTGTTAGGTCGTTAAACAAATTTTGCAGACTCTAGAATAATTGAAAATCCCAATTTGTCAAACGAGGACTATAAGATTGCGTTTAAGTAATAAGTCGCAAATATCTATCCGCTTTATTAAGTGGATTAAGTAAAACCCAAATATTTTGCCGTATCATATGCGACACTTTTGCCTTCTCTTCTCAAAAACTTCATTTATTTCATATGACCAACCGTTCCGACTGTCATCTTTGAGCGTGAAATTTGTAGAATGGAATTTCGTGAACCAATATTTGTGTTCCGTAACCTTTTTACCCTTTCCGAAATAAAAAAGCAGAGTATAGAGCTATTCACAATATAATTTAAAAGTAAACTGACCACTAAAAATGTTGTGACATCATAAATTGAAGCTTGAAATGTCAGCTATGTAATGCTATAACAAATCGATTAAACCGGCCGAATTAAAAGATTTTAAAAATAACAAAAGCGCCATCTGCATTAAAGAAACTGAAAATGGATGCCCATATTCCCTCTCCAAAAAAATGGTACTGGTGGTAAGAAAGATATGGATAAGAGAAAATTCTGGTACCATCGTTTAGGAAATAAATGGAAGCATAGACTACGTATGGAGGCCGAAGCTGAAAAATCAAACTTAAGGAGCACATTCTTCTGTCGCGGCATATCCGGATCTTAAAAATGTATTTTACGAAACTCATATTCGGCAGAATCCGTAGAGGAGAACTAATGTTTTGCAGCGGCACTAAAGTCGGGTGTGTTGTTTGAAATTAGAATTGTTAGGAACTCGACTGGGTATACGATGAAAAAATATCACTTCTTTGATTGAACTGTTGTAGTCAGAATAGTGAAAATTTATAAATTTTACAAATTTTTTCAATTTTACGAACTTTTTTAATTTTGTGAATTTTATTGAATTTATGAATTTTACGATTTTATTTAAAAGCGGACTGTTTCTAAATTATCCGCTTAAAAGAGGAGTCACAGGAGTCTCAAATGAATATCACAAACATTACTTGTGCATGCTCGGCCGCCACTAAAAACATATTCATTACTTATTTTCTTACAAGAGGTGATTTAGTCTTGTCAAATGCGGGCCACAAATATTGTTCTGCATTTGTGAATGTGCGACCACAATTAAACTCATTAATCTAATAGTAAATTTTGTTACTTGTGCATGTTCGGCCACCACTAAAAACATTATTAATCATCATTAATGATCTTCCTACAGGAGATGATTTAGTTTTGTCAAATGCAACCCACAAATGCAACGGCGCTTGTGAATGTACGACCCCTATTAAACTTATTAATGGAACTGTCATATCCATACTATGTACATGAATTAATCAGCATGTATCTCTTAAAAGCGAATTCGTCCACTTAATCGTAGATGAAAATGACTGAGCTCTCCTATAAGCGCCAGATTGTATCACTTCACTTCACATTTCGCATTGTGTATACCCCCTACTTAGGACTGTGGTCATCAAAATGGGCGAGCAATTATGGCAACATATAAAAACATTCCAATTTACACCTGTTAGTTAATTAATCGTGCGAACATTCTTTTGCCTTTTATGCTTTATGATATACTGCACGCTACAGGTGGATTGAACGATGAGTGTCCAACAAGCTTTTCACATTCTATTAAGCCACAACGCCGTCACCTTCAAGGGAATGCGGTTAGAGAAGTGCATGCCAATTGGCTGCACATGGCGGATGCTACTAGCGAATGACATTAGCACGGCGGCACTCACAATAAAGAGATAATTTTCTACTGTTCCCCTCATATATAAAGGCGATTATGGACAAGTGCAATTCTATGTAATATGAATTCTTTGTAAGCTTTTAATTGTGAAGGTGCTGGGTTCAGAGAGGATGAAGGTATTTTCTTTACGATTAAGAGCTATCAATTTATGAACCATTAGAGAAAGTTCTTATTTCTATTATTGATTTTTTAATCCAGCTGGTATTCATTGTCTTCTTAAGTTATATCCCACTTATGATTGCTTCACTTCCCATGATAGTCGGTCTATAACATTTTATCTGATCTTATTTGTACCTCTTGTGAATCAACGAAGTTTCGTCCTAAGGCTCCATAATAAAGTTGATTTCGTAGAATGACAGAGCTCTATGCTTAACACCCTAGATCTAACAGGATAACGAATTCCCATTCTAATGTACAAAACGTAGTAAAAAGAAATCTATAATTTTTACATGACATTGAAGTTTTCATTTATAATAGCATAGAAAGAGTGATCCGATTTAAGTCAAATATGCATCGTTTTGGCATTATGCCTCTATCATAGAAACCCCCGTATTTTTGGTGAAAAAAAACTGTGACAGTCGATTTCCACAAATTTCTTCAGTCGAATTTTTTAAGGGCAAAATTATTCGCCATAGACAGGAACGGGTAGTAATCACTTGGTGACAGGTCCATTAGGTGGCCTGTCGTTGTCCAGATAGAATACAATTCCTTTCCTATTAGTCAAAGCTGGCTGCTTCTGGGCAATTGTTTCGGTCTAATTGTTGATACTACAGATCCGAATAAAGACTTTGACCGCGTAAAAGTAGCTCATATTAAATGGTTCCCTGTCAATCTCACCTTCTCATACATAGCAAAATCTTCATAACCGTCAATCCGGTCCACTATTTGGACTGGTTGACCGCGATTCCATCACGATGTCTATTGACCCGCTATTCATCGCCAGTCAGCATGCGCTTCTAAAAGTGGTCGATTTTGTTGGAATTCAGTAGCGATCGTCAGATGGAAATTCGGTCCAAAAAGTTTTTTGTTTGCATTAACTCCAGTGGCACTCATATATCGAGTTTATTTTTGTGTCCAGCTATATTCAAGGGATTCTAAATGATGTTTTTGTGTAGCGTTCTCTTTCATGCGTAGAATTAGTGCTTATATTCGTACTTGACGATTTATTCTGTCTGAATTTTCGACAATAAGCCTTCCAGATCGTGGTGCATTTTTGACATCAAAATTGCTAGAACGGATTCGATGAAACCAAAATTGCGTGGGTTGGTTGTTACAGCATCAGGGCTATAAATGATATCCAAATTTTCAGTCGCTAGGCAAGCGTTTTTGTATTTATCGAAAAAAAAAAAAAAAAACTATAAGATATGCCGTATTTTCTCCTTGCTGGTGTCAATCTTTGACACGCGCATAAAACAATACTAAATCAAGCAATCATAAAACTAACTGAGTAGTTTTTTGAGTATGAAGTCTTATCTTTCTAATTTCATCTACCGAAAATCTATCTCATATATGTATATAACGCGAAATACAGATCACTAAAGTCATCTACTGGAAAAATAATGGTCTTCTTTTTTGCTACACATCGTAGTATAATAATCTGTGTCTTAATGTGCCACTTATTTCCTCTAAATTCCGTAACATTTTATTCTCTGCAAGACAAATATTTACTTTTTTAAAAATTCTAGTGTCAAAATATATCAACAAAATACACTTCATTTCCGATTATGCTAATAATCAGTTGTCAAATATAATTGACAGCTGTCTGTACATTGTTGATGATTACAAGCAGCACATGATGGTGATGATTTTTGCGGTTGTAGAAATGCAACAATGTTGTATGATCTCTAATCGCATACTTGGGAAAGATTTATAAGGTTTTATGAATTGGAAAAGTAATTAAAAAAATGTATAGATAGAGCTCTCAATAGCTGTACATGATAAAAAGTCTATAGTACATATATTACTAAAAGATTAAAATATAGCGATTCGATTGAAATCTCTTATCTTTAGTTTGTATCAACTGATGGGAACAGAAATTCCGTAATTTTCGTCTTTAATTCATTTTGTATTTTTTTGTTACTGCACATTTTTTCTTAAGTTTCAATAACTGCAAATATCAATGAGGCTCGACTATTGATAACAATGATTATGTTGTATGCGAATTTTTGGCAGTTTAATTATAATTATTTCATGAAAGTAATGCAGAATTTTCGGAAGTTTATGAAATTAGCTTAGGTCACATGTAAGTTCAAATAAAACAGAGTTGTTTGGTGAATGAAAGATTCTATTTACAAGTTACAAAACATAATAATACAAACAATTTGAGATAAAATGTAAAAATATAAAAGTATGAAAAAATGAATATCAAATTATAGGGATGTAAAAGTAAAAAATATGAAATTTAACAAATCAATATATAATATCAATATGGAAAAACATAAAGACATACAAATATAAACGTATAAAAATATAAAATAAAAAGAATGAGAATGTAAAAGTATTAAAACGTTAAAACGTTAAAAGAAATTAAAGATATGAGTATTTAAAAAAGCGAATTTTATTCGTTTCATGAATTTTAAGGTCTTTATAAATTTAATGAGTTTTATGTACTATATTTTGAATTTTATGAATTTTGTAAATTTTAATAATTTTTTGAGTTTTATGTGTTTTATGAATTTTATAAATCTTTTGAATTTTATGAATTGTGTGAATTTTATGAATTTTTTAAATTTCATAAATGTTATGGAATTATGAATTATATGATTTTTTGTAAATTTGTGAGCCTTCTAAATGTTACGAAATGAATTTAAACAATTAACATTTTATGATTTTGTTGAACTCTGTGATTTTTTTTTAATTACGTATACTACGACTTATTTTATAATTTTATTGGAAACTTCGAGAATTTTGCTGGGTTTAGGAATTTTATAAACTGTATGCGTTTAGTGAGCTTTATGAATCGTGAAAATATTGCCAATTTTAAAAATTCTACGAATTTTCCATTTACGAGTAATAGAAATTTTATGATTTTTTTTAAATTTATATTTAAACAACTTAAATATTTTATGTTACGTTTCGTATTGCATTGTATGCTATTTTCAAATAATAGCGAGACTTATTAGAATTATTTTTGAATTTTGTTTAAAAGTAGTTTTGTGTACATTCGGAAAAATTGACAAGCAAATTCCGGATGCATATTTTTAGTTTTCATTCTTGGCAATACTTGTTCAATTGGAATGTAAACCGAAACGTGCGTTGTTATTATAGTTTCCTTCCCCTTTATGCGAATTTCATTCAAAATCAATTAATTTTTTTTGTTCTACATTCTTTAGTGTATTTTAAATATAAAAAAATCCGTACGTATTATGCATCACTTATATATACAACTTGTGGAATGTTGCACGGTCCCCCGGCGCGATCACTTTAAAGTACTCAAGCATCTCCCGCACTTCTGCCACCAGACTTGCTAAATATAAAATAAATACGTTCTATAACGATCCTCCATTAATTGAGGTGTTTGTGAATGTAAAGATTGCCATTCTCATGCACACACATTGTTGGGGTGATTCCACTGATGATGCGGAGTGTCGTGGTGTTAGCGCTGCAGATGTAGAAGTTGTTGGTGTTAGTCCGCGCCAAAAATTGTTGTTCTTATTTTCGGCCGCCACAACAATTCTCCAGCATCAATTTAGTCTCGTATCCGTAGTGCTTCTTTTAGTTCTCCTCTCTTTCTCCTTGTCTTCGTTACCTGAAACCAAAAATACGCTCACCGTTCTTCACTCTTCTGCGGAGATTTTTTTTTTGTAACATAACTTTAATTTTGTTGCTTAGCCCTGCACTTTTATTTTATCTGGTTATCTCTGCGATCGTTAACAATACCAACAGGGCAACTAGACCTTATTGCCGGCTATTTCGGAGGTATAAAATTAATCTGAATAGTAGTTGTTTCCCTCCAATCCCTAGAAAACACCGGTGTAGCACAGATATTCCATTAATTATTGCATATACAACTTTCATTCAAATTGAAGATCACCTCAATTGTCCTATAATTGAATAATTGACCGATTTTGCAAGATTCGCTACATTTTAATCGTTCAAATTCTCTTCATAGAGAGAGAGAGAGAGAGAGAGAGAGATTTAGGTCTTCATCAGGAACATCATGAATTTAATTAAAATATTTTGAATATTCAAATAAAAAACCGAGAGTCTTATTTCGTAGTGTTGCCATTTAATCGAGATTGTGTGAAAATATAGGGGAAAATGTCAGTTTGAATCCATACTGTGTGGTCAATGTTTTGTAGTCGAAATACAGACTTGTTTGGAATATAATTTAGTAAATGGAAGCACGAAACAAAAGCAATTTGATATAAGGAGCGAAAATAAGAATTTCACAACTCCATTCTTTAGGATGCGCAATATATTTTATTGGAAGGACAAATTTAAATAATTCGAACAAGAAGGATTACAGGAAACAAAATCTTTTAGGGTTAATTCAGAATTTCAGTCACTGCGTCTTTGGGCTGTAAAAAGATTTAATTCTTAATTGTTAGGGAGTACAAGTCCAGTAATCGTTCTACACAGGAACTTTCGATTTATTTCCTTGATTTGAAGAACTCTGTTGCTGAGGCGCTTCGATTGTTTGCAGAAGCATTTGGTGATTTTTTTTCCGCTGCATACTTACTGATGATTCAAAATGCGTCCACTACAATTACGTAAGAAAAGGAAGTCACGAGGACATGATGGCCAATACTTCAACATCGATAGCCAAGCTGAATTTTTATGGAAAAAACTGAAAGAAACCATTAGTGAATCTGTGCCTAGTGAACACAATTTAGGTTGAATCTGCACAACTACTTGAATTGCCGAAGACAATCTCCAATCGGATAGAGACATTTTCTCTGCAAAGGATTTCGGACATTTCAGATATATATCCTAAATACGTTCTAATATATATTAATATATTCTTAGTATGTTCTTATTGCCATCAAAATATTGGTTTTCAGTTCCCTTCTCCTCTCCCTTGTTTTATACCGAAAACAAACAGACAGTCAGTCTTATGAGATTTTGTACATGTTTTAGAAGAATTAAGAAATATTTGTAACAAATATTAATAATTTTACACCGGTCCGTCAGCGAAACATAATTTGTTTTAATTACTTCTCACAAAATTATTGGGTCAGCAGATTTGGAATGTGACGGTGTGTTAGGACCCCTGTGAATTGAATACCACTGCAACCACAAACATTTGGAAGTAAACTGCACAAAATATCAGCTGATCTGTCATAGCCGCCACCACCACTTTTTCCCATAATGCAGCGTTTGCCATTATTTCATTTGCATATTCACAGGGGTCTGTTTGGAGTTTTCTACCCTACTTTTAGGGTAGAAAATCCAATTTCTAATAAAATGGTCAAATTGATTTAAATTAAAAAATATATATTATTTAGTTATTATTTATAATTCTTTTCTTTATCATTTAAACTAATATGCCAACGTAAATGGTTTCCATTTTTTGTTTTCTTTTCAAGCCATTTTTTACATCCCCTATGTGTTTTATATTATATTAAACATCTGGCTACCCTTAATGTCATTGTATGGTTTATGTACATAAACATGGTAACGCACTCTCATCATTTACCATTAATTCAGGGTTGCCAGAAGCCGGTAAAATGTAGAATTAGTTCTCCAACATATTTGCTTTTTATCTCGTGATTATTTGACACAACTGCCCAATGTCTATCATTTACGAATTTTTATACCATATTTTAATTTGAAGGTGTAACTGTACGCAACGGTTAGAAATAGGACGAAAAATTCTGAAATTTATGGGTTTTGAGATTTTAGTTGTTTCTGTGGGTCAGCTCTAGTTTTGTTTTTGTTTCTCTTTATGGTTGTTAATTTGTGTAAACCTTGTAGTTGTGATTTTAAAATCAGAGGTCTGTTATAGTACTTGAATTGTTATTAAAAACAATTTCTTAACATTTTCTAATTTATAAATTATGAGGACAATTATCTGATTTATTAATAAATAATTACACCAAACTTGAGTTACGAAATCCCAACAATGCGAAAGGATAGTGTGATTCTAATGCCAGGTTTTGCCAAATACATCAAAAAACGGTACACAGGCCTGAGGATTTAAATTGTGTTCATGTTCCAAAGTTCATTTTTGGTATATTCCTTATGGAATTTACCTTTTCTGCATAAAATTCCATGATAACCAAGACCGAAATTCTTGGATAGAAATGATTGGAAATTAAGATTTGGATGATTATTTGCAAAAATTATTTAGAAGTATATAGTATATGTTTTCCGGTGCTCAATAATAAGAAAATTTCGTAGCATTTTAAAATAATTACTGAAACTAAAAAAAATACGTTAAAAGGAATAAAATGTAGTAAACTGGCAACACTGCAATTGCTTCCCTATTCACACACTCGTAAAAATGCTAACACATATATTCAACACAATGGGCCGGCCCGCACAAAACACAAAAATAAGAACATTTCTACGACACCAACGAGAGAAAGATAGAGAGAGGCAAACGAAACGAAAAACTGCAATTTCATTTCTTTTTCAGTCTTATTTGAGTATTCGTACCGTCGTGACAGAAGTTGGTGGCCGTTGGTAAATGGCACACGTGGAGATATTATATTATAAATGAAATTTCTGGTGTTTATGTGCAAAGAAGTAGATATTTGCCATGGAATAAAGAAATATCGCTAAAAAAATTTACGAAAAACAGCAGTAAGAAAATTATTTAAATTTATACAAATTGAAGTTACATGATTTAATGCTGTAATTAATTATCCGTTCAATTTCTGGAAAGTACCTCTGACCCGCTGGCTCAAACAAGCACTCCGGTTTACGATTTTGTTATGTTTCGCGAAAAATTGTAACATCTGCTAGTTGTATTGATGTGCTTCGGTCATACATATGATGATACGTGTATTTAACTAATTCCCTGTGCCTGTGATGAACATCCGTGCTTTAATTAAAGTTTTGTTATTATTTGTTATTTGTACGCTGTGATACTGTATGTTTGTGATGTTTGTGTGATTGCTTTTGTTACCAGGTTTTTTTATTCTTCTTCTTCACGGCCGTTCCAGTTTGGGACTACAATTTGTAAACAAAACGAACGTAATAAATGTGTTTGTGGAAACAAAATATGCTAAGTAGTTTTGGGAATGGTGGAAAAAAATAGTTTAAACATTTTAAACGTTCTGCGAAAAATTAAGTTTTACAAAAAAAAAGAAAGAATTACACAAAATGTGCAAATATAAAACAAACAAAAAATATATATTCGCTAACAAATTCCGGTGTGATGCAAAATAGGCGGCATGACAAAAAATTTCTCATCCTTATTCTGAACAAGGAATTTTCAAAAAAAAAAAAAAAAAAAAAGAAAAAAATATATGTGCAAAAACCCGAAATTCATACTCAATATCAGCAAATATTTGTACAGCACGGCAACTTTGTCTAAACAAATCACTACGTCTTATCGCATACTTTTATATATCTGTGCATTCAATGAACAATCAAAGCAAAGTTCAAAATTTGTTCCAGCTGAGTTAAGTTTGTTGAAAATGTGTATCCTTCCAAAATTACCATAAAAAAACACTTTTAATTTTTGGCAACATTTTTTTTTTTAAGAAGAGTGTTGCCTCGTCATAGTGCAGCGCTTTAAAAATATTTCCTTGGCCTTCTGAAAGCGAAGTTTTTACTTGCCCAGAAAGTAACATAAAAATAGATATTTTATCGTTTATCTGTAAATACAAAAGTGCCAAGAAAAGTTAACTTACCCGGTATATAATAATGTAGGATTTAAAAACGCTTGTTCCAAAGACGGGCAAGTGTCAATGTAGAAGGCGTGTGCTTTCAATTTTGTTGAATGGACATATCTGGAAAAAGAGGATATAAAAATAACAAAAGGATCTACAACTCATGATCAGGATGTAGTGAAAATTTAGATAATCATCGTTGAAATTAAATTGTGCTCCTCTCTTTTTGGTCCCAATTCAGTGCATTTTCACCAGATCTCATAAACGAGTAAACACCCTAAGATTTTTGAGCGAAAAAATAGTTTTTACAAGCGCTTACGAAGTGATGCTTAGTAGTTAATTCTTCCAAAAAAGATGAAACTCATCATTACAGGAATATTTTAACATTGCATCTCGGAATCGCATTAGAAAACAATGTTTTAATGATATATTTACTAGCTTTTTTAATCGATCCAATTCAGTATAGCGTAACCAATGCAAAATGAATATTAGAGTTAAACAAAAGAGCGGAAAATTATTACAATTGGCTGTTGTTGAAAAGAGCTTTCTAAGAAGCAGAAAACATGCTCATATAACATTCGTAAAAGGTATAAAATGCTTTATTTATTCTATTGTTAATCGACCGTTTTTAACCATCAAACGTTGGATTTCTTGGACGCAATTTTCATCAATAGATGTTGTTGGTCATTTGGGGTTCTCCTGGGAGCACTTCAACTCGTTATCAGTCTTCTTTGAACTATTTATGCCATTTGTAAACATTTTATTCCGACAAAATCCATTTACCGAAACATTCTAAGTGTTTTCGCAGCAGAAATTATACTTGGTGAATAAAATATAAATCAGCTTTTTTTGCTCAACAAAATCAGACATTGTAAAAATCGCCTTAATCGTTTTTAGCGTCGTACAAAACCAAGCGTAATTCAAACTGTAACGAAATTCATGATGGAAAGTTTGGCACAGATGTCTGTCAATGCTTAGAAGAAAATATTGCTAGGATTCGATATGCCCGAGTATTCTAAATTGGAAACTGGTTTTGTTTTTTGGATAGTGCAGTAATTTTTTATGGCAACATTTGCTGAAAATGAAGTCAAAAAATACGATAGGAGGCGTTTTCAAAACTAGCCTAACTATATAATTTTCTTTATTTTTCAACGTAATCTTTTACCTCGACACACTTTTTCCCGTGATATTCAACAGCTTCTGTACTCTTTTTGCAGTAAAAACTACTAAACTCTGGCCATCAACCGCAGTTTCAACTTCTTCATTGTTGGCAAATCGTTTACCACTGAGCCATTTTTTCAAGTTTTGAAGTAGAAAATAGTACGAGGGAGATAAACCTGGCGAATAAGATGCATGATGAAGCAATTCGAACTTTAAGTTATTCATTTTGGCCACCTTTTTCCAATAATTTCATCACCTAAACGCTGCAATAAATTATCACAATATTCGCCTTTGATGGGCATTCCTTTCTGAAGATGATCACTAAAAATAATCCCATGAGCATCCCAAAAAACAGACGGCATGACCTTGCGTGCAGATGAAACCGTCTTCATCTTCTTTGGACTTGATTCAACCATTCCAGTCCACTGCTTTCACTGTTCCTTTGTCACAGACGTGAAGTGGTGTATCCATATCTCGTACATAGTTATAAATCGACGCAAAAATTTGGCTTCATTGCGGTGAAACATTTCCAAACACTCTACCGAAACATCTTCACGACGCTATGTGTCATACGTATACGATGTATAACACTTTTTTAAATGCTTATCATTTCAACTAGCTCACGCAACTTCAGCCGACGATCATCCAATACCATTTTGTGGATTTTCTTAACCGTGTCTGGCGTAGATACCTCAATTGGTCGATTACTACGATATTCATCTTGGCAGCTCGTACGGCCTTGTTCAAACTCTACTACCCTTTAATATTGATTGAACTGTGACCTTTCAAATGGAAATATTGAATTGTATAACGATGACCAATTTTTCCATGTTTACAAATTCACTGAGATCATTTATTTTTGATAGCTTAAATAAAAGTACTAAACAACGTGACGCCTTGAAACTTAAAACGTGTGTTTTATAAGGTTGCCACTTTTCACCAAAATAAATTGTTTTCAAACTGTACCATCTGTACATCAGGTCGGCTAGTTTTGGGACCGACGTCGTAGAATGCGAACTCAAAGGATAAAAAAAGGATAAACTTGCCTAAGAAATATTATATTTTTAAGGAACATCTCAGCGGGACGTATATTGAAAGATTTATGGTCTATTAGAAGGCCAACACATTGAATGATTACGAATGCAATTTTATTTTCTAGCACACATTTCTGACCATAAACCATATGTTATTGTAATTTGAGTAGGAGCCCTCTTAGAACTGTAATGATATTTGATTTCTTGCAGGACATAAATAACTATTCGCTGTATGGATAATTGCAAATCCACTCGACTAATAAGGATACTTTTCTTAATCCTGTTTTTTAAATGGAAGTCGATACGTTGTCTTCTACACTGTAAGAACTATTGTGCTTAAAGTTCGCATTGTGCGGTTTGGCTTGAAGTTCGCTTAGATTTTTTCAAATTGTAAATTCCTGAGTAGTTTTAATTCAAAACACTTGCAAACGTTATTTGGAAAGACTATGAAACTTCTGAATTTATTTTTAAAATGTCACTCCGAGCGGGGAATTTGAATATAATTGATCTTGAACCTTAATTGAAATCCATAATGAATTTCAGTGGTTCTGTATTTTAAGGACGCCTCAATCACATTTAACAACCATAATATTAATTGGAGTTGCCGATGAATGCCTAAGATTCCAAAAATTACGATTTTGACTTAAATGCTTCACTTCTCAGAGTTGTGCATTTTTCTTCAAAATTTTCTCATAGTATTTTTAGATCAAGTAGCAAAATATTAGACTACACGAAACTTGAAATTCTGAAGAAGAATTTTCTCTGCCACCCTGGTATACACGAACAATCATGATTGCCTTATTAATATTATAGCTTTTTATGTAGAAAAGCCCATAAAGAGCTGCAAGTTGCTAAAACAGCTTTAATATGTCAGCGGAGAAAAATGTAAGAATTTTTTAAATGATTTTAAAATGGTCGAGTTGAATAAAGTTGAAAACTACACTTAAGCCTGAATATCATTTAGTCTGAATATTATTTAGTCTGAATATTATTTAGTCTGAATATTATTTAGAATAGTGAAGGAGAAGTTATTACAGGCTAATCACCTATAAAGACATTGAAAAACTTGCAAATTTCTACTGCTCCCGTTACACTACACGCAGGCCTTAAATCGTATGATATGATGTCCGAAAAGTGCGATTTAAAAAAAATGGCAGCTCTACTGTTGGCTATACGGCCGCAAATTGTTGAAGTGACACAACCAAATAATAGAAAATCGTACGCAGGTTTTACATTTGTGAAAATAGTGTTCTGAGAAAACCAAGAGATACAACACAAGGGAAGCCTTAAGCAGGACGGTGGCTATATCTTCGGATGCATAGCTGAATCTTCAGTTGCAATAAAAAACTATACATTTAGAAAAAATTAATTCGCCATTTAGTACGCAATGATTAGTTAAAAATGAGTCACTATGAAATCATGCATGAAGCAAACGTATTGATTTCAAATATCCCATGTTCGAGAAGTTTACAATCAGATGTTGTCGACATTAAATATGTCCCTACTGAGGGTTCAGATATCAGATATTTTCTAAAAGAAATAAAATTTGAATATTTGGGTGTCATAATTATTAGCGCTTTAAACGACGGCACTAATTACGCTTTTTCTATTCAACAAATAAATAATTTGGAGCGCCGATGCTTTTTGATGGCAAAAAAAAAACAATATTTAAATTCAAAAGAGTATCGTGGCGATCAAAATCACTTATCGGCGGTTTGCTGATTCTATACGGGGTCGTATGGTAACTGATGAACGGTTTGCGCTGGTAATAATCGAAAAAAAATTCTCTAAATTCTCGATAATTTAAAAGTGAAGTGTGAAAGATAGATAACATTCTAAAGATACGTGTACAACTACTACGCATGAAAAATTTGATGGGAGTAATGGATCTTCTTTTTCTCCATTGTCACGTATCGCTAAGAAAATTCAATTCTTCGTGTGTTTAAAGCTTCAAATAGCGCTCTGAATCTGCAACACAGTTTGACAATAGTGGAACAAAGATATCAATATGTTGCACATTCAGAGCGCTGTTTAAAGATTTAAACACATGAAAAATTGAATTTTCTTCGCGGTACGTGACAACGGAAGGAACGACGATCCATTACTACACCCCTAAACTGAATCGGCAGTCCGCCGAATAGGAAAGGATCTGCTGAAAACCATGCCAAGGGGCTTCAAAAGCAATAGTCTGCCAGTTTGATCGTGGTTGCCTATTTTGGGATAGTTACAAAAAAAAAAAAAAAAAAAAATAAAAAAAATCCATGTATTAAAAATGGAATTGATGACCTAAAAGATCTCAGATACTATTGTCTGTTAGCACATCTGAAAATATGCTCCAGCTAAAAAGATTTGTACAATATGATGAAATCATAGTAGAAACTGAAACGTATTTCGAGGCTCATTGCAAATCCTTCTTCTCCAAGAAAGTAACCGAAATGCTAGAGATGCATTGGATTGATAGTATCACTATCGAATTTCGAAAAAAGTGGGGTTTCCGCAGTAACGGGATTTATTATCGCTCTGCCGCTTCTCTTTTTATTTTAATAGTATAAATTTGTTTGTTTTAAATAAATACTTTATGAAATAAAATTCTTATAAACGGTGACCCATCAAATATCCTTGATATTTTTCTCAAAATGTTATTTTTACAACTTTTTGAATATACCTATATACGTATTATACATATACGAGTATGTTGTTAAGTCGCATAAACTTTTTAACATTTATTGTTTGAAACTCATAAATATTTGTCGCTTTGCCGTTACCAAAATGATAACTAAAGCCCATCTGTAATTGGCCGATTACAGTGTTTCATCAAATATCAATACAATGATTTCCTTTTGGAAGGCAATATTGTTATGCTGTGCGTGTTTTTTATTTTATGAATAACCGTACAATTTATAAATTACAGCAGTATTGGAAGAGCCTTTTGCAAAAATATTGTGGAAGAACGTCGCAATCCAACGCTTTGCCGGTACTTTTTTAACATTTCATTTTCTCAACAGTTGAAAGTTCGGTAAAAAAGGCATTAATAAAGCATTATTTTGCCAACATCGATAAATTATTAGTGCTACGACTTTGCTTTTTATGCCAGTGACGTATAAAGCTTTGCCAGTGCTATATTTTTTGGACAATTAATTCCTGAGTAATGATTATATAATCCATATATTCCCAGAACTTTGGTTTTAATATCATTTTTCGGTATTATCAACTTGAACAAATTTATTACATGTTATGCGAGCCTTTGTTTAGACTCTAATTAATATGAAAGAATTATGAACAGATTATTTTTAATTTCACATAGTGGTGATGACAGATCGGGGTGCCGCCATCCTCTCTATCCACCATCTATGTCCCCAATTATAAATTATTAACAAACACAATTGCATACATTATTTGGTGTATTACAATAATTAAAATGAAATAAACAAAGGGAATCACAGGCAGAAGATCAGCGGTGGTTTCATTTCGTTGAATAAAAGATTCAACATTGTTATGGCCTATTAGAGACGACAGTGGTGGCCTCATCCTGGTCATCATTAGCAAATAAATTAAACGATGCGGCAACGCACGAGGTTTGGGCGTCAACGTTGAAAATTACACATGTTAATTTGAACATAAACTATTTGTTATGACTATAAATTATAAAACATGAATAATAGACTGGCGAGAAGGGACTGATTTTATACTAAGGGACGGTTAGTATAGTTTAGATTCAAATTTGATGCTACAAGTGTGGGAGCACAATTTGAGTTCAAATCTTACTATTCAAATAAGGGAGTACTGTAGTAGAGCGCATATAAGAGGATGATTGACTCAATAAAAGTTTTAGACTTTCTGTAAATTTTGGATTTTATAAATTTCCAAAATCTTACAAATTATTGTTTGTTGCTTTTTGAATGTTAAAAGTTTAAGATCTTTCTTTTGTTTCTTACTTTCATTTAATAGAATAATTATTCCCTTCTAAATATCTTTATTTTTAGTCTGCACTGATATGATTTCGCTGATACATTTCAAAAATGCCTAACAAGAAATATTGAACGGAACGGAAAATATTTAATAGAGCAACAATTATAAATGGTGTGACTGGACCACCGATTAACAGTATTCAGCAGTATTTCTGACGGTACTCGATCTTCGTTATCAACAAAATTTGTTCGCCATGGCCCTGTCTTCGTCAATAACAGCAAGAAGCCGTAGCCCAAGATTATCAAAATTATATAAATTCATAGGCGATACCTATCGGGAGTTGCGGAAACATTTGTCGGGAATTAAAAAAACCGATAATGGTAATGAATTTTTAATAGAATGCATCAATAATTATAAAAAGTAAGTAATTTACATAATATATTTTAACCATAAAGATTTCGAATGAAGCGTCAAAAGCGCTCAAAACTTTTTGGTGAACAGTCGAGAGTTCTGGGCTCTTTCAAAAATAGCTGGCCAAAGTAATATAACCTCCTACAAAAATGTCGAAAATTGGATTTTTGGCTTTCATTATGTAGTTATGTAGTCTAATGGGTTGGTAAGAGAGTAATTTCGGCTTTACCACATAGATGGTGCTTTTATTATTTATGAAACTGTTTAACTCAGCTGGTTAAAATGGTGTCATAAACCTTTACGTAGCTGGCAGTTTGAGCTTCAATTTATGATTGTCACAGTATCTTCAGCGGTCAGTTTATTTTCAAATCGTGTTGTGAATATGGAAAAGTATTTCAGAAAAGACAAAGAAACTATGGAAGCGCACTAGGATACTTGTGACGTTTATGATTTGGATGCCTTATCAAAACTCACGTGCCAAAGTTAGTTCATGAAATTCTGTTCTGGAAATTTCACTCACAGATGACCAGCGGGATGGTCGGCTTGTGCTTTATTGTGTTTAAAGCTACAAGCTGAAACGGCTTGAACTCGTCGAAAAGCTAAAGAAACCCACTTAACAAATCTAATAATCACTTGTGATTTATCGCTTAATCGAAATCAAAATAATGAGCGCTATGTTGTCAAATTGGGCTGATTTTAAAGCAATGATTTACTTTCTGAGCTTTATTGTCTACAATTGATGAAGGTTTATGAATCACTTAAGAAAAAATTTCTCAATTGGTAAATCGCTAAGGCGTAATTTCATATCTTGCAGACTCAGCAAAAAATATTGGAGCCTAGATGGGAGATGAGGCCGCATCCACCTCATAGTCCCGATCGGATAAGTTTGAATTTTCATTTAATCCGAAGTTCTCAAAAGTTTAATACTGATGGGAAAGATCAGTTATTCCTTCAATTAAATAGTTGCCTAAATGATGGAAGAAGCTCATTGAACTAAAGGGCACCTACATAGTAGATTAAAATTACTTATTCGAATAAAAAAAATTTGAAATTCACCAAAATTTCTTTCTTTTCCAGTATACTATTTTCGAGACAGGATATTTCTAGCCTCACTTTAAAACGGCCTGCGGCACAAACACCCATTTTTGTCTTATTTTAAAAGAGTTCCCATTAGACATAACACAAAATAGCCTTTCATAAAATATTGAAAAGGGCAGATTAGAATTGACTATTAGCTCCGTTACAAGTAGTCAAAAGAAACTATATTCGGCCCGTTCCTATAGAGCCACTCTGACCGCTTTCGGCGTTTTTGAATAATCTTATCGACTCATAGAAAATGAAACATTATTTTAATAGTATTTATTTTGTTTTATTCCTAAAGTGGTTGCTATCAGATATACGAAGAAGTTTTGGAGTCCTGCGAAATATGTGGAATATTGGCAAATAATATATGCAGAACATTGGATATTTTCAAGAATATGTCTTCGGAGTATACCTATGTAAGTTTATAGCTGAATTCTGAAGTTAAAAAAATGATCAGAAAAATTGTATTAGTATATAAAAAATTATGAAAAATATAGAAAATTTAAAACAAAGGCTATAAATGCTAATAATACAAAAAAAGAAAAAATTAAATAAATAAATAAATAAATAAAATAAAGTGTAAATATCTCAGCACACAAATATAATAATACAAAATTTTGAAAACATATGGGCAGTGCAAATAACTTTCTGTTGATTTTTTGTTAAAAGTTCGTCTTTTTTTTGTTAAAAATTCGTCATTTATGTAAAAAAGGGTACGTTATGTGATATTAAACGTATTTTTCATCAATAATCACTATTTTGCTCCAACTTTCTTGGAGCACACGAATACCGCGTCGACAGTTATCTTTAGACAGACAGACTATATGCCATCGATAGGAGCAAGTGATGATCGCAAGAGGCAACGTTTAGTGAATACGACGGGTGGATTAAGACTTCCCAATTGACGTTCAGATGTCAAGCCTTGCAATATAACATTTTGGATCTAACAATTTCAGGCCATAACTTACTGGTGAGGGTCAAGCTTTGTAAAATGGCAGATACGTACAGTGTCGCTCACTTGAATAGCATCCCCTTTAAATATTTTTCTAAGCTCGATTTTTTCCAAAATAATAATTGTAACGAACTGGTTGTCCTTTTATAAATCATATTTCACGTATTTGCTGTAGTCCTATAACATAAATTGTCATTAATTTTAATAAATTAAGTACTAAAACATTTAAAAAAAAAAAAGTCAGAAATTCGATTTCAGTTTTTGGTTCATTTGAATAGCCAGCCCCCCCTTACAAAAATTAGATTATACACGAAAACATTAATTGCAAATTAAAGGTATTATTGTTTGCTTACATCTTTAAAAATAAATATTTTATGTAAAACTAGCCGACCCGGCAAACGTTGCTTTGCCTTCAAATTTTATTTTTATTGGAAAAGTTTCATGCCAATCGGTCTATTATAATAAGAAAGGCCATGGATATTTAATTTATGGTTTGTATGGGGGGTACCACGCCACATTGTCCAATCCCGCCCATATTTGCAGTAGCACTTAAGATATGTACACCAAACCTACGCACCAAATTTTGTTCAAATACCGTAAGCAGGAGCAGAAATAATTGATTTTTAATTTTTTGTTTGTATGGAAGGAACCACGCTCCTTTGTCCAATTGGACCGAATTGTAAATCTAAACCATCCCGGGCACCACCCAGACGCATATACAAAAATTTATGCAAAGCGGTCCAGAATTATATATATAAAGATTTAGTAGTGGGGCTTCTGCCCTGGTTCAGAATACATTCACATATTCTGTTCGGTAAAGAATCATACAGTTTTTTGATTATGTCCAACGAAAATACACGACAGGCCTGTTTAATTGCATTAATGATTTTACGATTCGTGCACCTTGCGTACTAGCCGTTCCCAGACGTTTTCAATAATGTTTAAGTCTGGAGAGTAAGACGACCAGTTCATAACCTCAACATTTTGCTTTCAATCCATGATTTGACAACTCTTGCTGTGTGGATTGGCGCATTGTCATGCTGGACCTTCCATTCCAAGTTTCCGAAAACATTTTTGACTTCAGGAAAAGCTTTTTCCAGCACGGCTTTGTATGAAGTCGAATTCATTTTTGCAGAGAGAAACTGGAGCTCTATTGTGCCATAATAAGAGATCGCACCCCATACCATAACTCCACCTTCCCGGCTGTGTAATCAATTGAGTAATTGTTCCTCTTTTCGAAAATCGTGGGAGTAGTAATTATATATATCAGGACCCTCTAAATTAAATTTTTTTTTCGTCGGAAAATATAATTCTATTCCACTCTCTACTCCACGTCATAATCGTAAAACAAAAATTAAGACGACGTTCCTTACGGAGATTATCTAGCGGTGGTTTCTTTTTAAGTTTCAAGCGTTGCAAATGTGCTACTTTGAAAATAACTCTTTTTACCCTTGATACACTTGCACTTACGCCAGTTTTTTTTTCTTGATTTTGGCAGCAGAGTTGTGTAAATTTGAGTCATATCCCAGAATAGCCCTCTTGTCAGCGGCTGTAATAGCACTTGCTGTTCGACCTTTCATATATTATATCATATTATCATTTAAATAGCCTTCGGAGTCATGTAAATATGTCGATATAACTGCGACTTTTATTAGTTTTTCTGGCTATTTGATAAGTAGAAAGTCCATACTCCTTGTAAGTTTTAATTTTGGATCTTTCATCGACACCCAAGGATTTAGTTCTGCCCATTTTACTTCAAATCGAATGTTTTATATTTAATTACTAGCGGACCCGGCGAACTTCGACTCGCCACAATTTAACGCCTTCAGACAAACTCTCGAGTAATAATAAAACACAGATAGTTCAAATTTCAATGCGATTTATTTGAGTGGAATCGAATTCAGTAGAGAGCGATATGATGAACAATGTTTTTTGATTTGTTTTCCGGCGCAAAAACAAACAACGAAGACGGTTTCCCAACACGCGAACAGGCAACGTACAGCTGACCGTGCGAAAGACAGGGAAATTCGAAATTAATCCCCCAGACTTCCAACGACTGGCCTTGCGATTTATTTATTGTCTTCGTAAAAGCCAATCGAATGGGGAACTGAATCCGCTTAAATTGGAATGGAAGATCAGTTGGAATTCTCGGAATTCGTGGAGTAAGGACTTCTTCTTCTTTGAATTTGCCCTCGATAATCGTCGCTTGAATCACATTGTTCATCAGTTTCTTGATGGACAACCGCTTACCGTTGCGCAATTTCGGATGATTCAGATTCCGCAACATGATTATGATCGATCCTACCTTCAGCTGTAAATTATGCCGCGGTGTTCCTGGCACATCAAGCGAGTTCAAAAATTCCGTCGGATAGTTTGTCGCTTCATCCTCTTCGGTCACGCTGTCAACGGATTTGTACGAATGCAGTTCCCCAGCGATTTGACTTTGAATAATCAAATTCAAGTTATCGACGTCCTTATACTTCGCTGCTAGTATTACCCTTTCACTAATCCAATCGAGATTTTTATAATTGTGTGTAATGCCGGGGAACACTTTGGTGATGAGTTCCTCCTTCGACGATGTGAACGATGTGAGGTGGTGATTGTGCAGCGCGAACTTGTGCAATATGGGCACGTCTCCATCCATTATGTTCTGCGCGTTCCTCTTGCATTTGATTATCACGGACTTTCTGACTAATTATTGCACTACGTGTACGAAGTCCACGATTT
>JAHXMU010000145.1:2348694-2409954 GCA_019455685.1 Philornis downsi | reverse complement strand
AAAAAAAAAAAAAAAAAAAAAAAAAAAAAAAAAAAAAAAAACTTACGGAATGAATGTTTCGCAATAAATGCCCGCAATCCAATAATGTAACCTCACTTTTTACACGCAAACTTATTTTCTGAAAAAATGATCGAATTGATAAACATTGCACTAAATTTCAATTGATCGTACTGCTCGTACCGTTAATGGATGTGATACGCGATATGTGAGTATCCGAATTCAGTGTAATAATACGCAAAACTCGAATCAATTGCAGCAAGAAAAATAGCACATTTGTTTAATAGAAAATCACAATGCGAAAAGTGCAGCTGTCAGATTGCGCTCAGTTTCAGCATTGTACGCAGCACAGCGCCATCTGTTATTTGTCTCGTTAACTTCGCCACCCAAAATTCACGCAAAACATATTTTATCACAATAAATTTCGTAATTTTCCGAAATTTTCCGAGCTTCACAACGAATTTTCCACTTTTATATCGCGCAAGATCATCAAATCATGTGATAAAATGCAAAATTTCGTCGAAACAATTTGAAATTTTTCACACTTTTCCGGAATTTTTCGTGTTTTCCACTAACAGTTTTCTGTTTTGCCATTCGAAAAGACATTTCGGAACAATTGCACACAAAATTCCATACAAAAAACCAATTTTTGATTTTTTCAATTTTCCGACTTTTCCGGAGGGTTTTCCCAAAATTTTCTTTCGTAAAAACCTTCTCCAGGCAATTACGAACAATTGAGAAAAAATTTGAGCCAAATTGGTCCAGGCGTTCTTGAGTTATGCCCTTACCTATCAACACATTTAGCGATTCATTTTTATATTATAGATGTTAAAATGATGAAACATACATACATTTTTAATTTGAGTAAAATCGGACCATAAATATAAATTTTCGAAATAAGTCCACCTCAGCGCCACCTACCGGGTTCATTTATATACAAACAAATTTCTCATGATCAAAGAACACACACATTCTGAATTTCAGTTAAATTGGTTCATTAATATAAATTTTTGAAAGAAGTCTACCCCAGCGCCACCTACCGGCCCCAAACTTCATTAAAACCTAATCGGGCACCAGCCGACCCTATGGTGTGAATATGGCTGCTGTAGCTGTAATCGTTAAGATCTAATGGTCGGACAAACATATGCACGAACGTTTTTATATATTAAAAAGATATGCAATTACTGTAATCCGATCTGATTTATGATGATCTGCAAAAGACTTTCACACTTAAACTGATTACCACGTGAGAGGTGCTATTAAAATATTGAAATATGAAAATATATTATTGTTGAACTGTGTTCAATTGCAATGAATTATGAATTTAAAAATGAAATATTTATAAACTAGAAAAAATAAGTTTCCCAATTTAGTGAATTCTCGATTTGATGGAAACCCTTTATGTATGTTCTTGCGACAAAATTAAGCTTTTATCTGACTACATAAATAGTTTCCAATCTTCCAATTACTGTTATGCTGAATAACAACTGATGTCTAACTCACGTTACTTGCTACAAAGCATCATGAGTTTCTACCTCTTTTTGAACAACATTTGAACGAGTAAGAACTCTTGAACTGAAATAAAATTGGATTACAAATATTAACATTATAATAAAATATTTGTTTTTTATTTTGGTTCACAAGTGTTGCGTTATAATTCCGCAAACTTTGAGCAAATACAGTCCATTACGGCATATACAACAATTCGAAACGGAATTATACAATTATTATAATATAAAAATCACAAAAATTTAAAATATTTACATACCATATAACAAAACCATAAAACTAAAAAGCTATATATACGATATATGTGTATATAAATTTAACATTTTATTGAATTTAACAGCTTTGCTTACTGGTTTCAACCTTTTTAATAATTTTGTCTTTTTACAGTCGGAAGAATATAATCATAGAATTTGTGAGCTCATGAGCATATTTATAACTTTGGAGCTGAGAATAAGCGTAGATGTTGAAGATGATCTCATAGCAAATCGTATTATATATAATATGAAAAGATTTCTAACCATTCCTGGAGATGAGGTATAACGGATGAATATTTTTATGAAGATTTTCATAACTTTGTACGTTTACTTTCAACCTCGCTATAGGAAGCTACTCAATACAACATCTTGTTCACCTTAATGTACACCCCAAGAATATTTAATGCTCGGACAGTTATGTGTACCATTATGCAGTAAGTACTAGATGTAAAATGTAAGCCTTAAAATGTGGTCTATCTTTGTCAATATTCTTTTACAGGGACTTTATACCTTTATCCCCGCCGCCCAAGGAAGTTCAACAGCTGCCCGATAAACTATACATTCTTTATATAATTGTATTCTACCGATGGATGTTACTGGAGGAAAACAGTGAGCACATTGTAAATTATGCGGCAAATTTTATGAAGCCATGTGTGAGTCTATGCAACAATAATTTGTATGCCAAGCATTTGCCTCCGTATACAACTCACAGTACGGCGACAAGAACTATTTTAAAAAATATGAAATTTTATCGTGATATTCGAAATGTAAGTTAAATTAATTGTAATATATGAAATTTATAAATGGAGTAACGTTTCTTTGAATTTTAGGCTTCTATTATAGATAATGGTTACAAAAAATCGGGTGATATAGTGGTGAGTGTTGAAACATTTCTAGTTTTTTTCCTTTTCTGTTTTTTACTAAAGGAATGGCGAACGAAAGCAAATTTTGTAAGACAACTAGAAAATGACATTTTATTCGTATATGTTATATAAAGCTTAGTTTTCTTATATTTCTTCTATATTGCTTTCTTTGCGAATTCCTTATGAACATTTTACATGATGTCTTAGTAAAAGGTTTGATTTCTATGTTGAAATTCCTTATTTTACCTTACAATTAGCAGTTAATCGCAGTTGTAACCGGGAAAATATTGAAAAGTATCATAGAAAACTGATTACAAACTTTCCACTGATATTATTTTGTTTAAAGAATTTTGCATAAAGGGTAATTCTTATACATAGCTCCTGCATAACGGATGGATAAACCAGTTATAACAAATATATTCTCCCAAAAAAAAAAAGTGTTGGGAATTGGTCGGTAAAGCACAAAACATTTATAATTCATTCATATTTATTGTATCGGTTTCGAATTAGGATCATTCGGTATTAACACTCTTATGCCAGCAAATAATCGAATCAAAATCAATAATAAAAACCACACCGCGAATTATTTTATGTCTTCTATTGACTGAAAACGGGTGCCTCGAGGTGGTAATTTAAGTTTCGAAAAGACAAAACAAGACTGTCGGGACTATATCATGTGAATACGGTACTTGTTCGGTGACATTTGTTGAGTTTTTCGACAGAAGTTTAATCACAATTGGACATAATTTATAAGTTTCCTTTCCACAAATCTGGCCTTCTCAAAAGCCGGTTAATGCTCAGATAATATTCTTTATTTATAGCCCGAATTTTTGGCTAGATTTCTGAGTACACAACACAGCGATAATCAAAGCAAACAGTTAAACATGTTTTTTCTATTTGGGCTTCATAAGATAACGCCAATCCCAAACTTGCTGACTAGTTACCGTATCAAACTCGTAAAGCCATTACTCATTATTAGTTATAGTGTATTTCAGAAATGTGGGGTCAGAATTGACTCGTTCCAGCATGTCTTCAGCGACCTTTACGCGACTGGGTTTTTGAAGAAAATTCAGGTTTTCCGGAACTAGTCGAACGAAAAAACGTTTTATATCCAAACAATCGTGCAAAATGGTACCAAATTAATGATCTCTCCCAAACTAATATGACAATTTTCAGTCATCATTTCCTTCACTTCATCGATGCTAACTGCAGTTGAAGATGTTGTTGTCCGATCAGAGCGTACTAAATCTTCTCGATCTCTTCTGGATGCACTGTATCACTCATATGCATATGATTTTCATAAATTCGAATTACCATAAGCCTCCTGGAACATTTTCTGGCACTCAGTGCACGAAATTTCATTTGCAATATAAAATTTGAGACAAATTCTTTGGTCGATATTTTTATTCATTGTAAAAATCGCAAAATTGTACTTAAGATGAAATGGCAAAAATCGAGCACTGTAAACAAACTAAATGACAGATCACATTCAAACTCCACCTCAGTATGTACTCTACACTTGTGCCAATCTAGCGACAAAAAGAATTTTAAGAATTCCTTTAGGCGGGCTTTTTAAATGATTAATTACTGATACTTTTTTGAGAGAAAATATCGTGTAATTAAAGAAAAATTTAAGAAATTGAGGCAATCATGAATATAAATAAAGAAAATTTCAAGAATTAATTAGTAACTGCCTACTCCTGCTATTTGTCGTCTATTGCAAAATTCTATTCCCCACATACGGTTTATTAATTAATTATTGGACTCGCATATACTTGAAATGAATCTAAAATTCAAAAAGATTAAATAATGGTAACTTGCTAACCAATTCCAAGCGATTTTTCTAATATTTTCTTTCGCCGGTGAGAAAAAACAGAACCCTTAATAGCAAAATTCTGAGTAATAATTTTACAATCCATAAAATGTACATCATTCTGCCACTTTCTAATACCTTTTTTTGAATTTTGTTTTCCAGGATCTCTGTGATGAGGACAATATCATTGTCGTCGATGAATCTCCTGATACCACCATCAGCTTTGCGGAACTTTTCACTGCGGTGCAGTTAGAAAACCCAAAATCCACAGTCATAAAGCACGAATCTGACACGATCATTGATAGTGTTGACCTGACGGTAGAGGACGATGATAGTGATTCACAAGATGCAATATTAAGAAATCATGATAAATGGTTATATAATTTACATCTCTTGGCTAAACAATATACACAGTGCCGAAAACATTTACAACAAGGAAAGGCGAATCATACCAATAGCACGGTGATCAACCTGGATAGTGATGATAGTTCATCGACAGAGGAAGAGCAGCCAATATTGCTTGTGGCGCGACCAATACAAGAGAAAGAGACTGAAAGACGAGACATGGAGGATGTTGCAAAAAATAACACAAAAGCAAAGTCATCTGCTACCAGCAATCAAACGGAAGATTTATTCGCTGATAGCTATCCCATTACTGTAACACCCATTGATAGTAATGCAGAGCAGGCCTTATCAGAAGTTGAAAACGAAGATGATGTCACCACGTTACCGCGACGTTTTCTACCGACTCCTTTACGAACATATGAAAGTAAAAAGGGCGCTTATAGTCCTACAAAGGAAAGACGTTTGTGCAATGCCGCGAACGAAGGTCACGCAATGGTGAATATTTTTAATTGTGCATACAAATTTTGTTTTATTTTGAAATTGGAATAGGAACATTCTTTATTGTTTAAGAAATTTAAAAATTCTTTTTAAAATAACAACAATACGTTCAATATATCGTACGTATTTTGTTAGTATTTCGATGATATTTCAATAAAATACTGAAAATAAGTATAAAATTCCTATAAGAAATGTTAAATAAATTTAATTTTATTTTTACTTTGAATTCCCAGCACAAACTTTGATTTATTTTCCTTTTACTAAATTGTATTTTGCTCTCATTGCAGACAGCGAAAACAACAGTCGAACTCAAAAAGCGTGTACATTTCTGCACCAGTCCCATGGGACCAACTTCGGCTTATTCCAAAGAAACATCTACATCCCTGCTACAAAATGTGAATAAACCAACTGAATCAAGTAAATTCTTCGAATTTGGTAAATTTCCCCAGTTTGGCAGATTTGAAAGTATAGCATTTCCATCAAACGGTAACGTCATGAATAAAAGAAAACAAGGTAAATTTTTGTGTTTCATTTAGTTATGATCAGATTTAACTTGTTTAATATAAGAATTATTAGACGAAACAAAAAGAGTTAATTTCTAAACTTGTTTAAAAACATGACGGTGTTACAACATGGTATTTTTACTAATTCCAAACGTATTACTTCTAAGCCACGGAGTTATAGTTTTATAGTTAATAGTACGTGAGTGAAGAAAATCACTATGAAATTAAAAATTTTCTGCTTGAAAGTGAAGAAAATTATAATTTGAAGCTAGTTCAAAAGAGGCAGTTATCTGCAGCCCCACTAGTATTGTTGAACTAATTCTAGACTAGAGTAGGGGGACAAT
The DNA here is from genome assembly GCA_019455685.1 of Philornis downsi. Lineage (NCBI taxonomy): Eukaryota > Metazoa > Arthropoda > Insecta > Diptera > Muscidae > Philornis > Philornis downsi. The sequence goes on along the minus strand of JAHXMU010000145.1, from coordinate 2,403,828 downwards.
TTCCTCCAATTCTATATTCCGTATGAAATACTTATTTTTATGGAATTAGTACAAAACGATGATCTTGATTAATTGACAAATCCTGGCTTTTGATTTTATTATTCTTCACTGGAAGGTAATTAATGTGCTCTGCAGCAATGTGCAGATAATAGAATCACGCTGCAAGAAATGCTGAGCTGAATCTTAAAAGATTGCGACATCACACCATGTCAATTATGGCTAAAAGAGCGGGAAGGCATTAGTAATCTGGGCTTCGGCGATCGGTAAACAGTGACCACTTATCTGTACTTGTGGCATTTGTTTATGATTGTATATGTATATGAAAAGAGTCGATAAAGGCACGCCGTATATGATCAAATCGTGTTAATGTTACGATACCTGGTAAGGCCATAAGGATGGGTTATATTACAAATAAAACTTGTTAATGAATTTTTTAAGAGATAGGGCATAGGGCAGTGATATCGATTGTTGTGCAGATAAGCAATTATGCTGACGCCATCTTGTGGAGGCAGTTTGGAGGAAGATCTTACCATTTCTGCACACAAAATGTAATATCTGCAGCAGATGAAATTGAGAAATCAATACCGCAAAATAATTCTATAAAAAATGGGTCTAAACGATTATCTAATTTCTGCTTATTCAGTGACTGTGTATGTTGGTAGTCCTGCTGTACAGCGCAGAATTCTGGATTGTGACTCAATTTTCAATGCCAATAGATGGGCATATCGACGTAATCAATTATTTCAAACATATAACGATTGTACTGGCTGGATCATGTTGTGCAAATTGACCAATATGCTTCAACATGAGGAAATTACCAGAACAGGTTCTTGAACACTACCGAGGCTTGTTGTAACAAATTGAGCAAAATGACTCAGAGGCCGAACCACTTGAAATACTTTTCTAAGTGCGGGCCATAATCGATAGTATATTCGATTCTAATCGATATCTAAGTAAGTAAGCCAAAGGTGAATTGTGACGGTAACTCGCTTGGATCGAAACCATATTTTTGATCATAACTTTAAAAAGACCGGACCGGATTATTACAGAATTCCTGCAAGTATACATCTTTAAATAAACCATCAGTTGCATAAGTTGGTGTTAATTTATTAGATGCGTATATGAAACTTTCCTATAGAAGTTTACATTTGCCAACCTTTAATTGTCCCATAATCAAGAACGATGACATTTAGGCGGAAACTTGTTAACCGTTGGCATATTTTGTAGATCAATCCCGCCAGCGTTAATGATTGATTTGTAACTAATGAACAGGCTTCTGGTAGGCATTTTGCTTAATTAGTTACTGATTTTTACATAACACTGTTACTATAATTGATATGTGTGTCTCTATATTTCTATAGGACATATAAGTTTATGCTAAAGCTTAATCTTCCTCCATTTTCTACTAAATTCCCATTCATCTTTTCTCTTTTTTTTCTGTAGAACACATTGCTGCAGCAGCATCTTTATTTCGCAACATCATTGATCATCCTCCGGGCACACATAATAATATCTTCTCCAGCAACTCGAAGGGTGTCCCAGGAGTTGATTTGTCTTCGAAATCATCTGCTTTGCCAAAACCATCTTTGCTCTCACCCACTGGATTATCAGACGGTCAACATAAAAAACAGAATAGAACTCTCGGTTTGATGCAGAGAAGAGCCACTTTAAGTTGTCGCAGTGATTTTGATGATTATATGGCTGCTTTAGAGATGGCGAATAAAACGGGCAGTTGTGACGACGTAAGCAATAAACCCGGAGCCGTCCCTGCCCCTAAATCCGATTGTGATATTATTAATCGATATCAATTCCAGGATGAAAAGCTGATGAAACAATGTGCCGTGTTAATTGAACCCAGTGAGGAAGTGATCCAATACGAGGAACGTAAACGCGCTGCCCTCTACAATGAATTGTTGCAAAAGCAAAGACGAAAATTAGAGTTACGTGCCATAGAAAAAATGAAGGAAAAAGAACGAAAACGTCAGGAAAAGGAACAAAAACGTGAAAAATATTTACGCGAACAAAGAGAGACTATGGAACAGTTACGAAGAATGAAGATAAATAGTCCAACGGATGAAACGAGCCATAGCTTGCAAAAGACAGTTAATGCGAATGTATCTCAACAAGACAAGGGTGAGAGTGCGCAACAGCATGACGGCTCCAAGGTCTCAGCAGACCACAAAAAGATTCTAACAGCGGAGACACAAGGAAATTCATTATCATCACATTCTTCAACTACCCATGGGAGCTTGCAAAGTGACATTGGGAACGATCGCGAATATCTTTCTACTGCTATACCTGAACATCAAATGGTTGTTAATGAAGGAACGACTACACACAAGATAGTTAAATCACAGTTCAATGATGCTCGATTCAGCTGTACTGAAAAAGAACGTACAACAAAATCCAAGCAAACCGCGGCATCTAAATGTAAAGGTATCACAAAAACTAAACCGAAATCCGTAAAAGTATCAAAATCTATTGATAACGTAAACAGAACTGAGTTGCTAACTCAAACGAGTGATATTGAATCTTCAGATACGGAATCGATGCTTTTATGTCAAAGAATAAGGAATTCGCGAAGTGCCAACAAACTTAGTAAATTATCCTCTTTGCCAGCTCAACGCCCCTTACGTTCAAGACAACAAAGTGTTACAGTTGAAAATTATTCTGAACAGTTATTTCTAGCGTCGCCGAAGAGTAAAATACCCAATGTTTTGCGGCCAAATAGAAGAAACAGTATCTATACATCTAATCCCACACGACAAAAAGGACTTGAATTTACCGGTTCTGAAAAGGATGCTTGTTCGCCTTGTCGTAATGTACGGCAGAGAAAAAACTCAAAGAGCTCCATCAAAATATTGGAACAGACGGATTCCGAATTGGAATCAGATCAATGCCAGAAACGCAGACAAACACGTCAGTCGCCTAGATTACAACATAATAAGGAAATGGAGCAGTCTACGGATTCTGAAATAGGTAAAACTGCTAGCATGGAACCTCCTCGGGGCGGCAGAGGCAGACCTAAAAAAACGAAATCTACAAAAAGGCAGGGCATAAATTCGACAATTGGACTAAGTTCATCAGCCGTTGAAATTGCTAAAGAATCTGACAGTGAGACATCGATAACTAAGCCAGAGAACAATGAACAAGATTCAAAACTGTCAGAGCTCAATATAGTGGCTGGCATTGCGCAGCGTTTATCTTCGCCGGAAACTACAATTGTTCAGAACCCACTGGAGTCAGCGGAACAAGAGGACATTTTAGAAACTATAGAGGATCTGTTGCAGAAAGAGACCAGACCAGATAATCAATTAAAGCAATTTGAACTTGCCGATGGTTTAACAGGAAATTGTAAAGACAGTATTTCTAACGAAGACAACATAACAAAAACCACGCCGGATTTGGAAGTAATCGAAAATATTGTCATTAATGAAATACAACGAGAAATGGATACCAACAGCCATAAAGGCCATGATAATAACGCACCCTCCCCCTTCGGCAATATCGAAGCTGCAGGTAACACAGTTGCGAATGATTCCAATATGAAAAATAAACAAAATTGTGGTCGTCTCGAAGACGACATGCAAAACACTACAAGACAATTGGAAGAAATATTGGAAAAGCCCTCGAAAAATTTGCAATTATTGCAAACTGAATCTACTGCTGTGTCGAACCCGTCAGAATCATCAACAGTGCCATTACTCATGTCCAATATTCAAACCTTCAATAATCCCTTTGAGAACTTAGGCGCGGTTAATCACGACAATCAGTCCAAGAAAAATTCGATTTTAGTAACCGAAAATATATTGTTGACCAATAGCAATGAGCTCGTTGACACTCCTAAGACTTTGGAAGATAACCAAATGAGCCAACCTTTACCAGTGGCCAATATGACACCATCATTACTAACCGAAGTAGAAAAGTCTATTATACAAGCCGATATCTGTGATATTTCTCCAACTTCCATAACAATTGTTATGCCAACGGAGGAAGAATCTGGGGAGCCTACCCCTTTGCTAGCTAATGCTTCTGCCAATACGGATGGATTTGAAATAACTTCTCCTCTATTATTACTGGGCAACAATCAAGATTTAAATCGTAATGTTGCACCAAATCCTAAGATTAATGACGGTACACTAACAATGAATGAGGTTAACAGAAACGACCTAACAAGTACTGACTTGGAGAGTGCACAGCACTCAGAAACTGGATCATCCCGATGCGGTTCCTTACGCATGTCTAGCGATGATGATGGGTATAAAAAAACAGCATTTACAGATGACACAATATGCAATGCTAATGATGAAAACAATTGCGATGGAGCTTTATTGTTGAATATCAGCATTGGAGGAGATGAGGAAAAGGAAATTTCTTCGCCCCTATACGAAAATATAAGCGAAGTTTGCGATGAACGCAAATATAAAACATCTTTAAAAGAAATTGTAGATGACTCGCAACAGAAACGTAGAGACATGTTGAAATCCTCCACTGCTAAGGAATGCCTAATAAAGCTTAAACGTATAAAAGTAAAGCAGACTGAAAACGAAAACGATAAAGCACAAGAACTTGATTTCGAATGTCATACTCCACCATTGGCACCATCATCGCTAGTTCAAGACAACGTTGATCAACCTGATGTCTACAACGAAACTTCAACGTGCTCCTCTGTTACCAGTGTCAATTTATTGGAAGGCTTATGTCGTGAAAGTTCTTCTACCCCGGAGATGTTCGAAAATTTGGTTATTGAAAGATGTCCATCTACGCCGACAGAAAGGTCCCCAAGTCCTTCTTCCGCAATTTTAAAAACTTCAACAGGAACAAACCGGAATGGTAAAAAGAAAACAGTTACTTTCAATTTAATGGCCGAAGTCATAACGTTCTCTCGCGAATATCGTCACGATAGAGGATTTGTAAATGACAGAGCAGATACTCCACCTCCCCAAGATTTCTACAGAGATCATGACTATGAAACCGTACGCGCTAACGACAAGCCTGTGAAGTTCATTACACCTGCGACCAAAAAACAATTCAATGACGACTATCACCTTGACATCAGCACTTCAACCAATGATGTTGAAGACTCTTCTTCGCAAGAGTCTGAAGATGAAGAGGACGGCTTTACAGATGATGAGGAGGAAGATATGGAGATTGAATTAGCTTCTGCTAATGGTCAAGGAGGCATTAAGAGAAAAAATGTGGAATTAAAACGGGTGGTACTTGTGCCACCTGAGACCTTAAGATTAGGTGAAGGTGCTAAAGATGGCGAATCTCGATGTTATAATGGCTACGTATCTGGAAACGAGCTCCCGACGCCGCCGCCAAATAAAATCCGACAAGTCAGTAACAGTCCAATAAGCTACGCAACTGTTCAGGGCCAAGGGCCAGTATTCTTGCCCATAAGCATTACAAATGAGGAGGCGGCAAATATCTTATCAAACGATCAGTTACAATGCAGCGATGTAGCCGGAAATGTAATTGTCTCCACAACTTATCTAACCACTTCAACTTCTACCTCCTCCTCCTCGGCTGATCAACTTGTAATAACAACCATACAAAACGCAATGATGTCGCCCTCCGAACATGAAGTGACGTCAACTCAAGAGGCTGGTTTTAGCAAGAGGGTTATACTTGAAGACGATGAATCATCAATCGCTGGAGTCTCAGAACGTGAGAAACGTTCCGTAAAAGCACGACGAGCATATGAAATGAGTGCAATAAATGCGGGAGGTTTATTACAAAATAATCAAGTCGACACCACGGACCATTCGTCTGAAATGTGTTCACCTGCGAACTCCAACGATAGCAGTTCTACGTGTTCATTTCCGCCTGCCACCACAACGAACAGCAACTGCAAAGCACGTCACATATCACCTGTTGAAAACGAATCGATTGATATTGATAATTTGGAAGTGATGAGTAAAAATCGTAGTTCCCGATCTATTCAAGATGCAGCGAGATATGTGGATTACGGTGGCATCTCAACTTCTACTACCAGTTGGTATGATAATCTAGTCGATAAATCTTTACTCTCAAGAGCGAAAACTATAGAACTTAGGAAAATTCACCATAATACGATAAAGCCAAAGCATCGTAATCCGTTTGTAGTAAGATCGGAAGGAACTAAGCAAAAGGAACTCTATAGTGTGGAAATCAAGCAGACAGATAAAACAGATGGAAAGGAAAATGACATTTTTAAAAATGTTACATCGTTGCCACAAGAAATGCATAGAATTGCAGCAAACCAGAAGGAAGACACGAAGGAGGTTTCTGTGAAAAATCGACAGACTAATAAAACGAATGAAACACCTGAAATGGAGGAGCCTTGTAATGAGGACACTAATGAAACTTCTATGGCAAACCAAACAGCGGGAAAAACAAATAGCCCTGAACAAAATATGAAAAAACAAATGTCTATTTCCGAGGAAGAAACGCATAAAGGCACTAATATGCCGACATCAATACCAGAGGAAACAAATAGAGAGCAAGAAATCGACAAGGAAAAAACTATTGAAATTTCTCTGGCAATCCAAGAAACACAAAACAGAAATAGCTCAGAAATTAACCATTTAAAAAAGTCAACTTCTAAGGCATCCGAAGATGAAATCCATAAAGCAGACACTAACGAGATTCCTGTGCCTACCCAAGAAACAAATCAAATTAATAATGAGCTTCAAATAGCGTCTTCTATTACAAAGCCGACCGTCCTTTTGGAACAAACTAATATAAGCTCTGATTGTTGGAATGTTGCGCCGTATGTTGTCTTCGAATCACCAATGATTACAAAATGCCCAGTGCCCTTTAATAAACCAAATGGTTTAAACTCTGTAAACAACAAAAGCTTAGTTATGATTAAACACAGCTCAGATGTTGTTCACAGCTTCCAATCTTCAAGTAGCATAGAAACGCAAAAAGAGGAAAGAAAATTATTGCCGCCGACCACCGATTCAAATGGGGAAGACAACCAACCCAAGAAAAAGGTCCGACCAATTGGATCAAAAATAACAAACTTGCAGAATACCTCATCCTCACAAGTAGTTGCAAAAAAACGGGACTCTTCGAAGCGTGATGATAAACCAGATGTGAATAAAGTTAAACGAAATATGAATGTTATTGATTTTCAGGAGTTTGAAGTAAAAACAAAACCCCCACAAAGTTCGAGCTCCAATGTACGCAAAAGAGCTGTACAAAAAGTTATTGATAAGGAAATCAAAACGATGTGGAACGAAATTATAATGAAGCAGGAGTGCCATAAAGACATAATACCAAATGATAAAAATGAGACAAAGGATTGCAGAGGTAAAGAAAAATCAGGTAAAGATAATAAAAGACAAGACAACGTTAGAAATATGACAAAGAGAGAAGAGACTAAACAAGAAATAAAAGACAGCGATGAAAAGAAAATAAAAAGTTCTAAAGAAACGGAAAAAACAAAAACTTTGGAGGATACAAGTGATCGAAGTCAAAGAACTAAGAAAATAACTGAAAGTATCAATAAAGATGGCAAAATAAAGGATAAGTTGGCTATTGTTATATCCTATGAAGAAAATAGTAAGACTACAAATGAAACCAGTAACAAGCAGGTTGTAACTTTAAATGAAACCCCTACAACACAAGATTCTAAGGAAAAAGAAAATGCCAAAAATGTGTCATCAATTGAAAATGAATGTAAGGAAGTCAAAAGAAGTGGAAGAGCGAAAGTAAGGGATACTACGAAAGAAGCTGAAAACATAGTCAATGGGGGAAAGGAATCTTCAAAAGTAGGAAAAAATCGCAACGAAGAAACGAAGCTAACAAAACCTAAGGAAAAGTACAAACACAAAGATACAATTGAACGTGGCAAAGACGGATCTGAAGCGGTGAAAACATCGAAATATAACGGAAATGTGAAAGCAGCGAAAATTAAAGGAAAAGAAAAATCAAAAGACAGCACCAAGATCAAAGAATCTAACGAAATCATTAAACGAAGGAAGGAGGAATTGCAGAAAAATGGAGAACCTCTTAAACGGGGCACGGACCAAATAATTGCTGTCAAATTGCTTTCCCGTAAGGATATTAAGGAATTAGTGGAACAGGAGAAATTATCAGAAATTAACGGAGAAATCATAGGTGTCAAATTGGTAAAAGATAAAGATATTCTATTAGAGCATAAAATAGGTACAAGGAATAAAGAATTGCCGAAAACACATAAATCAAAACATGATTCTTGGTTACATGAGGAGAACCCAGTGGAAGTAAAGAGACCAAAACGATTTAAGAAAGACGGGGAAATGGACAATAATACTATTGCTAACAAAACTGGCACTGTAAACAATGTAAGCATAACCGAAACCATTACAAAACCCACTGTCTTTAGCTCAAATGAAACTTTAAGTTTCTGGGATAAAAGCAGAAAAAAATCTCCCTCATCGCGAAGGAATACCGTCACTGACAATTTCGATACTCCATTAACTTCAATCGTGGCAAATTCGGTGAAAAAATCTCATACATCACGAAAGAATCTTGGTAATAATTCAGCCTTGCCACCTAAAGATAATGCTGGCCATACCAAAAAGCGTGAATCACAGACCAATAAGAATAAAAACACAATTGAGAAGAACAAAAGTGAAGAAATATCCACAACAAATATTATTGCAACTTCAAAGGCATCATCTACTCCTTCACCATCATCATCTATGGTACAGGCACGCAAGAAACAAAAGATTGTGTAGCTATTACCAACACAAGCTGGGCATTTGCTAAGACATGCCCAATTACCTTTTAAAAAAAGACGGCTAAACCGATTAAGTAGCTACTAATTATAGATTTTAGGTAGTGAGAAATTTGTAAATAGCTTTCAACATGGCCGTTCAAGAAACGTGAAAATAAGACAGCATAAGTTACTATTTTAAGGACCAAAGTAATGGGTTTTTGTGAGCAACAGTCCCATTGAAAAATGAAGATAAAAAGACATATGATATTATAGATTTAATAAATAATTAATGTAAATAACAACTGTATTAAGAATCTCCCCTAGTTTTCCCGAGGACTTTATGTCCCTAAGTTGTATTATATTTGACATATATTAAGTGAACGGTTGCGAACAAAGAAACCGAACTATTTTTAGAGAAATTAAGAAAGAACGCAAATGTTACTCATGGAATAAGAGTAAATGACATTAAAGACTACTACTTTCATCTTCGTTGAATTGTTAACTTTATAAATTTATATTTTCTGTGAATTTCCCATTATATCATATGTATATCATATTATTTATGGTATATGTTTGGTTTTAATTTAATATTTTGTTTAATTATATTTTGTTAATTTTTATTTGTAAATTTTATTTTAAATTATTGATTTTAGATTTAGATGACCATTTTAACTATATAAATAAGAAAGCAATTAAACATTTCAATGGACAAACCAAACATTCTACAAAAGAAGTGAAAAGGAAACTCCAAAGCGAAACAGAATCTGCCGAAGGGGAAGAAAGCCTTAGCAAGAAAACGCATTTAGGAATTCCCAATGGAAAACTTGCTCGTGAAATAAAATTTTATTCCACAGAAAATATAGAGGCGGCCAAAACACAAAACGGTAAATCATTTCAAATCATTCAGTCGAGAGTTGACTCCAAAATTTTGCCAAACGACAAACTATTCTACAAAAGAAAAGCAAAGGTTAAGGAAAAGTAGAATTTCTTGAAGAAGAAATCGACATAAAGTTTTTAGTCTAACCGGAAGAAAAAGGTTATCTACCTTTTATTTTTTAACCGCTTCCAGAATTTTTTGCTTTCTATTTCATCCAATGGGAGAACAACGCATAATTTAACATTAGAAATATTTAGACAATTGATCATTTTTGATTTAATTATCAAGACTGCAATACCAAACATTTGATTGCTGATGATAACATCATCTCTGATAAATTTGTGTTCATCTTAGGTAGCTTGTCGATTCCTACAGATATGATATTATTAATGTGAGCAAATAACCTAAACCATTTAATAGAGGAAATACATTTTCCCAAAAAATGCCAGGAATTGCCCACTTAAAATGATTGTCAAAATTCCTTTTGCCGTCAACTTGGCAGAGCTTTCCGCTGTATTGATAAGAAGTTTGAGTGCGATCTGTCATTTAGTTTGCTTACTGTGTTCGATTTTGTTAGTTCATCTTACGTATGTTTTGCGATTTTTACAATGGGTGGAAAATATAGAACAAACGATTTATCTTAAATTTTGTATCGCAAAAGAGATTTCATATGTCGAATCGTTAAAACAAATGCGTATGAGTGGTACAGTGTATTCAAAAGCGGTCGAAATTTTCCTCGCATTCGTCATTAAAATCTTCAACTGTCTCTTTCGATTTTCGCATTGTTATGCACTCGAAATTATTACTAGAAAGACAGACTAGAAATAAAGAATATTATATTGGCATTATACTGCTGGAGAGAGCAACATCCATCAAAAATGATTAGATTTATGGGAGGAAAATGGCTTTAGGATAATATACCATCTCGCAAGACTATCTATGAGTGAATTTCTGTTTAAAAACTCAACAAATATCATCGAACAACCACCGTATTCACTTGATATGGCTCCGGCTGCCTTTTTCAGATTACGACTTCGAGGCATCCGTTTTCATTCGATAAGACATAAAAGAGAATTCACAGCGGGAGAATTCTTTGGCATTAGCGTATTACTTAGCGCGATACAATAAATTTGAATGAATAATGCATATTTTAAATCATCCAAAAAAGATTTTCTACTGCTTTAAAGTTAATCTTGTGCTAATTGTGGAAATATGCAAAAAAATGTCTGGACTTTTTAATACAACTCGGTAGGATTTCGCCCGACACCGATATTTTCACAATCTGCAAATCAAAACTTTGTTATTTTAGCGCCTTAATGTAGTAATTATAATGCAGTGAGGGTTTCATTTTATAAAACTTCAGTAAATATTTATTTATAATGTATAAGCTTTAGTCTCAAAATTAGGATGACTCGAAATGTGTCGTAAGCTCCAAAGCTCCATTTTTAAATTCTTAAAATATCGTTGCCTGATATGTCGTTTCATATCCTGGAGAATATCTTACAGTAAACATCTTATACAAACTATTGCTCTTATCGTCTTTTTCGTACAATATTGATTTTCAAACATTTTGAAATCGAAATGTCTTTTTTTCGAACTTTAAATAGAGAGTATCTTAAGGGATAATGACATATTAACAGATCGGACTGATACATTTTTATCATTTTTATGTGTAATTTAGTTAATTTTTTTATACTAAACAATTTCTCGAATACCAATTTTCTTGAATAGGTTTAAATTTGTCAGACCTATTTATTAGTGTGTCATTCCCTTTACGATAGCACTCCAATTGGAATTTTCTGAAATGAGTGTGATCTGTATTCAGACTTTTGGCACACCCCAGAATGTCATATTGTGTTTTGCTGTATATTTTATGCTTTATTTCGTTTTCATTGTAAATTTTATTATAATTTATTAATTTTAGATTCTGGCAAAATTTTAAATTCTGGCATAAATGAATTGTCATTTACAAAAGTCAATAAAGAGGCAGTCAATAGTAACAGCTGTAGTAGAGAAATTACAGATGTTTCTGAGCAAGAAGAAACCCTTAAATACAAAAACGAAAGAATTAATTGCAATTGTAAAGAAAAGCATATCGATGAAAAGCGTGTAAGAAATTCTAATAAAAACAAACAGAAAAGTCTCGAATCCCGTGGTGCAAATACGAATAATACATCTTCATCAGCGGAGGTGGCAGCAGTGGTGGTTCCTGCACGTAAGAGGCGAAAAGTTTATAGATCTTTCGAAAGGCCTAAAGTTACTCATAGTTACTTCTTAAGAAACAGGAAAACATGTGAATGTAAATTTTGTAATTACCCTGAAGAATGGTTGACATGTTTCACTGAACAAGATTGAAGTATGAAGCAATCGTTGATTCAGTAAATTTTCATCAGTCTCCAGCATATGTATAAATATATAAAAAATTTGAGGAAACATTGACACCTTATGCCTAAAGTGAAATCAATACTTTTGAAATTTCTCAATTTTATTTGTTTTTAAATTTATGTCATGCATTTTTTTCAATTTTTTTTATATTTTCGTTTCAATTCTGCTGGTATTTTATTTTTATTTATTTGTTTATTTTTATACATTTTATTTCCTTTGCGAGTTTTATATCACATTTTCATTTATTCATCTCCAGAAACTATTTTTTAATATTATTTTCGAAATCAATACTAAAATGTTTTTAACTAAAGAGCAAAACGGTAGTTCTTAATTATACCGATTATTGACTAACGAAACATTTGTTCATCTCCATAAATAATTTCTTTAGATACCTCCTATGGGCCTTTTAAATATACAAATTTAACCATTTTTGTTTCAACAATTATTATTGTCATTTATGGAAAACTATGTCGAAATTGTTAGCCACTGAAGATCAAAAGAAACATTTGTGTGTCGACTTTTTCCGAATAACGACATTTGTTCGTTCAACTTCCACATCAAAGTCATTTTCTCAGATATATAAAAATGTATTCACATTTTCATTTATAAAAAAATTTGATATATCTTTTAAACAAAATCGAAAATCAAAAATGTTAATTTTCATTTATAAATAAATTTTAAATTTCTTTAAAACAAAATCGAGAATGTTAATGACGATAAGAAATATTTCTTTTATATATCTTTAAATAAGCAATAAAATATTTATTTGTCCGCTCCACCCCACACAGTGTCACATTTAAACCATTTTTATGATAATATTTCAGTCGTGTAAATTTGTTCTCTAAAATAGGAAATCGAACCTCTAAATATGTACAATATTTTAAATGTTTAGTGTAGATTATTTTCTATATAACATAGTAGTAATCTGTTGTTCCTTACATTACAAAAATACAATGTCATTACATTATAAATACAATATCGATTATATTGGATCGTAAAAATCGCAATACAAAATGTTATTCTAATAGATAAGCTATTTTTTAATCCTAAGTATGCATACATGTACATTGTATAACAAATATAAACAAATATGTTTAAAAAGAAAAAAAATCAATTTTTTAGAGATTAATTTCAAGGAGGTCGTTTGTTAATTGCGTAAGTTTGTATTTTGAAAACTTGAAATTTCTTTAGAAAGAATAAAATTCAGCTGTTGATATCAAGCAGTGATCGGTCAGAAATCGATCACATCGCTTTATCCCATATGCAAAAGTCGATTGCTAAATGTTGACCCTAATTTGGATACAAATTATTGTTTTGTTTTTTTTACTAAGCGCCGCGAAATCACAAAGTTTGTGGATTGAATGTGTTCTGATGGGGCGTAAATGTTTAACCAGATAATTTTAAAATCGGTGGAAGTTTGAATACGTGACAGTCGAGAGAGTTAGCAAGTCGATAATGACCACAAGTAATATAAGCGGCGGGCAATCGCCGCTGTAATATTGCTCAGTCTAGAACTCACCAAGTCAACCGAGATCGAAAAATTGGTGTATTGATTAACTGACACTGATCTTTTTATATAACCATATATTTTTTTATCAACCAATATATGGATTATATCTGTGCTGGACGCAAACACGTGTTTAAATAAGAAGAGCAATAGTAAGGAATAAACTCAATTTTGTTCTAACTCTGCTTAAGTCGTTTTTCCTTATGAAGACAGATATTAATAACATTAAAATTAATGAGTTATAAGTATTGCTACATATGTACGAAAAAATCGTAATCGTTCGTAAAATCGTAATCGTTCGCAAAAATCGTAAAAAAAGATTAACACACAAGTCTCGATTATCAGTGAATTTTTTTTTTTTTTTGTGAAGGATTAAAATAATAATATCAAGATTTCTGTTTAAATCGCTCCGGGGAGCTTACGAAATTTTTTTAAACGGGGCAAATTATTTCGTAGTCTTCTAACAACGAACTGTAAAACTCCTTTCAAAAATGCTGCTAGAATATGAGAGACTCTATCCAAATTGAGAAATCGTTGAAATTGAGGCTGCAAAAAAGACAACTTTTAAATATTAGAGTTTGTTCGTCATAATCTGTTTCGACAAGTAGGCGCGAATCCTAATTTATTATCCAATATTAAACAATTGATGATCTAGTGGCTATAGATCGTGTGGTATTATACCTCTAGACTTCTTATTTTGGGTCTACGTAAAGTTCAAAGTTCACATGCATAAGTAAACATTACTACCACCATTTGAAATGTTTGAACGCAACATTGAAAATTACATCATCAGAAGGAATGTTCTTTAACAAACAAATGCATAGAATGGTTCTTATGATTGATAATGAATAATTAACCCATAAAATTTAATTTGTATGTTTAAGAAGAAACACCTATAAATAGAAAATTTTATAAGCCTATTAAATATTTTTCTGCACTTTTCAACATATTTTCGTTTGAAATTAAAAGAACGTTTTGCTTTCTTTTCATTTTTCCCCCCTCTTTTCCTCAATGAGCTTTAGTTTTTGAGATATATGAAAATTAAAAAGATCCCATTATGGCACTTTTTAAGAGTAATTATTTGAATAGCTCTAGATTTTGAGGAAATATGATTTCGAATATATGTATGTATGTACTTGCTTTTGAAGCCTGTTAAGAGGATGGCATATATCAGGTAAACCTGACAGTTTTAGCCAAATTTATTTCCATTTGTAAAAGTCGGCAAATATTTACTACGTCCGGTGAACATGTTAATTTGTTAGTTATTCCTTTTAAATACCGCGATACCGAAAAGCCATCAGCCATTTTTTATGTAATGAAGTATTAAAGCAAGAAATAAACTTTTTGTAGGATTTTAAAACTAAGTTCACATCGGAAATAACCGCATAGAATATACCAATAAATGAGCAATTAACTTTTATCACCAAAAATCGCCGTAATAGGCTATTCTGAAATGCTTGTTATCTCAACTACTATAACAGATATGAATACGTTAGTGGCATCATTGAATTCAGCGGATGAGATCTAACAGTAACTAATAATCATATCATAATAGTATTTTTATGGAAGTGCTTTGTAGTAATTCAATTTAATTGGGTCATCATGTTTTAAAATTACAATTTTGTAAAAATAAATAAAATAAGCCAAAAAAAATGAGTACAAAATTGGATTATCTTTCAGTTTTCTACACCATACCAAAAACATTATGTCCGAAATCCTGCTGCTCGAATTACGCATAATCGAAACCATTAGTGACGTCTTTTTATTATCTTAATTTTTCATTTAGCAATATTGTTTAGTAACTTAGCATCATCTTTTTGTCTTTAGCATCATTGCAAATTTTAACATTTTTACATCACTGTTACGATAGCGTCTGGTAACTCTGTTTTCTTCTCCAATGCATTTTTCTCAGTCACATCTTAACCGGTCGTACGGTCGCATGCTTAATATTTCGCTGGTTAGTTTTTGCAATAATTCGTGCGTCTGTATAAGATTATTTAGTAATAAAAAGATCATTCTTCTTCTGTAGTGTCGTGCGTTCAAGTTTTTGTGAAAATAAATGTTGCAAGTGCAATGAACAAAAAATAACATTTGTTATAAAACTATTAAATGCAACAATGACTTCTATAGATTTATTTTCATTTGTTCATGTTATTCAAAATTGTGTTGTGTCGGTCGGCCATTGCGTTTCGTGGTGTTTTGTTTTCAATGTCTGTCGCGGTCAGAACTCAAAAACATTTAGTAGCAGTATTTCATTCAACTAAAGGTAAGACTTCAAAGTTTTCCGTTATTACAAGAACAATCGTAACAGAGTGTTGTTTGTGGTCATTTCTATTTGAATTCTGCACAAGCATGCCACGGGTATGGTTGCATAGTAGTGTTGCCAGCCAGCAAAAAATTAGGCCAGTTGCTAAAATGGTAATTGTGGCAATTGGAATAGAATTACACTGAAGTGCAAAAAAGAGCGAGCGCTCAAATTGGCTACAAATTGAATTGTAATTTTTGAATCTGAAAAGATTATTTTTTCACTGAAAACTTTACTTTCTTACTGGGTAATTTTGATCATTTATGGTATAACGTAATTATCTCCCAATAATTTTTGGTTCTGCATGAAAGTTAAATGTTAAGTTAGGGACCATGAATCACCAAAAGTTTTTCTTTGAATATATTTTAGCTCAAAAATAGTTAATGACATATAAATATCTTCAAAAATTATTTATACCAATATTCCTGTGAGAAAATGGTTAATCTACCCCCATTCTGTAGTAATGTAGTAAATTTTGGTTGATACGACAATAAAGGATACTATTGAAGCTGTTTGTACCGATCTTTATCTGTTGGTGCCTCTAAAATTGACAGGTTTTTCCTAAGTCTATTTCTGCGTCTCTCTGGAAATTTTGATTAAAAATTGACGTTTTGAGCGTAGTACTAATTTCAAATTATTATTATTATGCACATGATTTAATTAGGTATAATTTTGCTGTAATACAGTGAGTTAATTTTATGATATTGAGGACCTAGTTATACATTCATATTTATAACGATTGCAATGGAGCTCTGGCTTTGCTATGTTGAATTGGGAATATTAGTAGAAATATATCGATTGTGGAAATATTGTCGAAAACCTCGAATGCAATTCGTTTGTTTTGTTGACACCGCTCTTTTTTGTCAATGCTAAATTTTACAGATTTGCCAGTAAAGAACATCTTTAAGTCGAAACAAAAGTCGATATTTCGACTTTCTTATAACATTAAGGTTGACGTTTCGACGTTTGCATAGCACAAAAGTCAACTTCCAATTTTTCATGTTTTTCTTCAAAAAGTCGTTTGGTAGAAAGACAATTTATAAAACCTTAATTGGCCCTATAAAATATGTTTCCTTATAATTTTTACTTGAAATTTTATTATTCAGCCAGTTTCCTATGTAACAATGCTCTATACAGAAAAGATTGTTATTTTATGGTATGAAGCTGCGTGTTCAGGAACGATGTGCGTGTTACTTAGTCATTTTTATTTTGCGATTTATTGGTTAGTCAGCAAGTTTCTTGGTAAGGATTTACTCGTCATAAGATTTCTATTATTATAAGTATTTATATTCGATCATTACAAAATAATGGCTGTGTTCCAAGTTGGCTTTGGTCTAAGTTACTTCAATTTCAGTGTTTTAAACCAACAAAAAAATGTTGGTGTCTGGAGGTAATATTTGGCTTACGTAGTAAAGCCTCAAAATAGTAAAGGTTGTTCATCTGATAGAAAATAGTACGTAGTACTAATGTAACTGCTACAAAATAGTCCTCATTTTTGCCCTTTCCAGGGCTGATATCAAGCGTAGCAACACAAACAGCTGATTGACTGATAAACAAAAAACTAAATCCACTTGGTGTTCACCCAATGACCAAAAATATTTATGAAATTGAATTGACTTGCTTCGTTTTGTTTTTAAATAACCCGATTGCGTTTAAGAATACACATAGAATTGCACGGAAATGTTAGATAAAGTAAAACATGTGATTCTGGTGCTTTCCGGAAAGGGTGGTGTAGGTAAATCCACAGTAAGCACCCAGCTGGCGTTAGCGTTAAGAGAATTGGGCTTAAAGGTAAATTGTGAAATACTTGCGTGTATAAAGACGTTAACTTTATCATGAATTCCCTTCAAGGTAGGTCTGTTGGACATAGATCTTTGCGGTCCCTCAGTACCTTATCTGCTGGGCCTAGAGGGCAGTGACATCTACCAATGCGACGAAGGTTGGGTGCCCATTTATACTGACGATACGAAAACCTTAGCTGTCATGTCCATTGGCTTTTTGCTAAAGAGTCGCAACGATCCCGTCATTTGGCGTGGCCCCAAAAAGACTATGATGATCAAACAATTTCTTTCCGACGTTAAGTGGGATGATTTGGATTATTTGATTATTGACACTCCCCCTGGCACATCGGATGAACACATCACAGTCATGGAATGTATGCGGGAGGTACGTTGCGATGGTGCTATTGTGGTGACTACTCCACAGGGTGTAGCCTTGGATGATGTTCGCAAAGAAATTACATTTTGCAAAAAGACTGGCATACACATATTGGGCATTGTGGAGAATATGAGTGGTTTCGTTTGCCCACACTGTACAAATTGTACGAATATTTTTTCGACAGAAGGAGGTGTGGAGTTGGCGAAACTGGCTGGGGTGCCACATTTAGGTACGGTGCCAATAGATCCACGTGTTAGTGTTTTAAATGGCACTACGCGTTCAGTGTTGACCGAGTTACCCGAGTCTGGTACGGCGGCTACTTTTAGGCAGTTGGTACAGAAAATTACCGCATGATACACGATAAACACATAATTTCTTCTAATGTTTCCGTATTTCTTTTGTTGTATTAAATAAAAATGTATATATTTTATATATTTATCTTTAATTATTTTGTGTTTAACACTGAAATTGCGCCGCTAGTTTTCTTCTGTCGTGGGTTTTTGTTCCTTAGCCATTATAATAAAATTTTTTCGCATTGTTAGTTCAAAGTTCGCACATGGGAACCATTTTGTTGATTGTTAAAGGACCAAACTTTTCTTTTTTTTTGTTTGCAATAAAAATTTATTTCCTAACTATGATTTTGGGTACTTTAAGTACTTCATACAGCATAAAAGCGCTGTAATATCGCAGTAAAATCGCTAATGGTGTACGTGTAAATTTATATGCACGTATGAATTTGACTTATATTCTCTGTTAATACTTCTACAGCTAGCCTGTACAACACCTCAAGACTGCCTATTGGCAAAGGGGGTCTTTTTGGTTCGTTTTTCAAATATTGGGATTCGGTGAAAATGTTGTTGAGAAAATTTCACTAGAGAAACCAACGGCGGCATCTTCAGAAGATAAAGTAGAAGTTTTAAGAATAAAAAATATTTCCATAGTATTTTATAATAGTTTAAAATATAATGGTTTAACTTTTTAGCTACGATTTCTACTATTGCCGGTTAATAATTTTCTGTTGGTTATTGCACTGCCGCAAGGGTTCGTCTAAACCTTGAGATGACTGCCAGTTATAGGCAGAAGCATGGTTGTATTGAGGTTTGATTCAACGACTATATGCGGAAAATATATGTGAAAAATATATAAAACGTTTAGAATTGTCGTTGAACTGTAGGTGCCGTTGAGTGAGTCTAAGAATATAATGCGTGTAAGCTCCCTCAATGTGGGAAAATCTGCCATAACTCAGTAGTGGGAAACAAAGGAAAATGTTATCTTTTAATATATAAGACCAACTTTAATGTAATTTGACGCGAAAATTTTTATCTCAACAACGAACCCCACGTTTTTTCTCAATTTGCAGTTTATAATTTTTATTGCCTGTATTGTCTGTCTATAAATTTTTGTAATTCATTGTGAAAACGTTTTTTTTATGAAAATACACAAATTATGTTTTCTTTATTCATTTGAAAAAGAATACCTAATAAATGAATAACAAGGTTTTTAAAAATAATTTAATCTAAATGACCTAAAAGGGTGGGTAGATGAAATGTGACATCGTTATTCATTACTGACTAGAGGCATATGCAAACTCTTTGCCTACATACCACTACTATGAACAGCTTTTGATCTCTTTTGGTAAATTTCGAATATACATTTCTGTTGCAAAAACAATATTTCTGTCATTTAACTGCAGAACTTAAATCAGAATCAACAGACTTTGGGCGCCAATGGAATGTGGTGTTTCTTGAAATCAGCTATTGGGGAATTTTCGATGCATTTCCAGCAAAACAGGTTTTGCAACAAGTTGAACCAACCCAAAGTTGACGCAATTTTCGGCAATAAAACTCGTCCCGGATTTCTATGTAACATCTTGGTAGCAACATTTATCAGCCACTGTGTTAATACGGAGCGAATAACACTCACAATATGAAACCTTGGTGCTGCAAAAACTTTAAGGATATAAAGCTGTATTAATAAAATAGACAAAAACATGAGGAACAAAGTCTTGTGAACGAACATAATATGTGGTTTTAATTAGAAAACCCAACGTCAATTGTTTTCCTCTATACAAGGATGTCGGCTTGCTATTCGCACCATGTTTAATATTTTCCTTTAAAGTATACAAAATTCCCCCATAAGGAATCTGAAATTAAAAGTGCAGTCGATAACAATTTATCCTACAATAAATCGCTTCATGGAAATCATATCACATGAAGTTTGTTTGGCGACATAAATCACCACTTAGTAATTTCACAAATCATTGTTTTATAACTTCGTCGAGTTTGCTATATAACAGAGGCGTCGTTACACTATAACTATTACTTAGCAAAGACAAACACCAACGGCTTAATGGTGGGTATATATTTATATGGCTATTCATAGCAAATTACTACATTTATTCTTCAGTTCCCTTCTTCGAAGAAAGAAATTTTGTACAAGTAGAAAATAAATCGAATTTTCTTTTTGCAAGTGATTTATTTTTCGAATAAGAACAACATTTTAGTTTTTTTTTTAAATATATAAACTGGAATAATAAGGAATAAAAGTTAAATGTTTAATAAAATATGGGAAAGATTAAATTTTTTTAGAACTGGGATTTGTATCCATAATGTAATGGACTTCGTACCGACTCATCGCTAGAAAAGTAGGCGTGTTTTCTTAAACATAACGTATCGACTTTATCCATTTTACTTATGAATGTTCGTATTTTTGTAGTATTTTTCGATAATCATGCTCTCAGTTAGGCCGATTTCTCAAGAAAGTAAATAAGTTAGTACTGTTACCTTCCGTGTCTATCAATTTTCACCACATACATATTACCTTTAATTAACAATTAAATGATAGCATTGTTGAAAAATCTAAAACGATCTTATTTTTCTAATGAAATGGTTTCAATCGTTGAAAGGAAAATATTTTTTCGCACTGAATCGATTTCGACTCATCGCCATATAAGCAAACGTGTGAGAACGCAACTTTTATGTAAGCAATATGATATCATTGCCTGTTTTGTAAACATAAATTTTGTATTTTTCAATAACCACGCCCAAAATTACTGCGGTCTCCTTTACTTTTGAACCGCCAAAATATAATGCTTTTAATTAGCCAATAAATGGTATTGATTATGTCCCCATCTTATGTTGTTGGGTATAAAAATGGAAAACTTTAGTAACTTCAGGGAGTCTAATCAGAAAAAACCCATACTTCAACTATAACTTTTAATTTACCTCTTCTCTGTTGCCAGAAAATAAAAACTTCATTCGCTCAGGCATTTTTTGTAATATTTTTAAAAGTTTATTTTTATAACTTTATTCATCATTTGTTGTTTTTTTTTGTTCTTGTTTGGTTTTCTTTTAATAATATTATTATTATAATTATTTTGGTTTTAAATTTCTATAAAGTATATAATATATAATCTGCATTTGTTTAAATTAATATTTTTGTTCTTATTTTTTTTTTTTTTGCATTTTCATGGATTTTTTCTTTATATAATTATTATGTTAAATTATTTATTTTTGTTTTATTTTTTGTTGTTGTTGTATAATAATATATAATTAATAAGTTTGCTGTCATGATGATCATTACTATTATTATTTACTTTGTATTACATTTTGTTTTTTATGCAGTTATTATTATTATTATTATATAAAATGGAATAATATTTAAATTGTAGTAGTGTCATGTGTTAGGGCAGGTTTTGTCTTGTGGGTGGTGGTTGGTGGAGGAAAAATGGAAAATACAATATCTTAAAATATTACAAAAACTTTTGTCCTAAAAATCTTGCTATTGTTAACTTGCAATTTGGAAATATTGTAAACCATACAGTGTGTATTTATATTTCTTTTTTCACACTTCCCAGGGGAAAATTTATAAAAATGATTTTGAAACATATAACAAAATTAGAATTAGTGTAGAAAAAGTTGTTCTCGTTTTTGTATTTGGAATAATTGAGTTTTCAACGTATCGATTTATTGCGAGCAACTATTAAAACACGTTTGCAAGATCATACTGTGTTTTATTTTAAATAAATTATAATTTAAAGACTTGGAAGTTTACAATTTGTTTTGAAAGATTGATGCGGGTTCTTTTCACGAAGTAACATATTTGGGAAATTATATTAAATGGATTTGTTTAAAATTTGAAATAGTTTTTTGCTTTAAAGACTTCAAGTTCGAAAACTCACTAAAATAGTCATTAAAAAAGATTTTTTTTCGTAAGGAATAAGTTTGAAGTTGATTACTTCTTATAAAATATTACAAAAACATGTTTTTCTAAAAAAATAAAAAGAGTATTATAAAATATCTCGATTTTTATTGTTAAAAGATGTTAAGAAATATTTAAAAAACACAAAATTATGTTCTAATAAAAAAAGTAGAAATTATTTACTACATAATTTATAAAAACCATACTGCAGAGCAATTTTTTATTAGAATATTATTTAAAAAAGTTTTTGAAAATTATTATTTATGATAACAAAAATTGATAAATTATTAAGAATTAATGCGTATTCATAAACCTAGAATACTTTTCCATTACAATATATAAAATTACTTTTTAACTTGTTTTCACAAAGCGTTTTTTTTAATATAAACGATATTTTGTTTATTTATACTTTTGGTTTTGTGTTTTACTGTCTAATAGTTGGACGCTTTTATAAAAATAACAAAATTTCGGAAAAACTAAATAATATTCTTTTCTAAAATAAGCCATATTATTTAATGGAATTATTATGTTAATAGTAAAATGTTAAACAGTTCTGTTTTATTTAAGGAACATATTAACTATTTTTAAACAGAGTACTCAAGAATACTTGTCATAAAACTTCTAAAATTGAAAGCATTTCCAAAATGTGCAAAATATTTGCCGCAATTTTTAATAATACTTATATCCTAAATAATTCTTCTTAATAAAACATTTTTAGCTGAAAGTAATTTCATAACAATAAGTTTTAAATTTATTACAAAATTGTTTCTGAAATGTGATTTTCGCAAAAAAGAATACCCACAGACAAAATGTTAATATTTTAATGAAATCTTAAATAAATTTTAATTCACTCTGGAAACTGTTTGGCATAACAAAGTTCTATTTACGACCTTTTAAGAAATTCGTAGAAAATTCATTGAAAAGTAGATAAATTCATTTTCGTTGAAAACAAAATTGTTAATATTTTTATTAAATCGAATATTAATTTGTAGAAAAATGTTAAAAAATGTGTAGAAATTAAATTTCGCCCAAATTTTCTTATAGAAGTACTAAAAAGTTGGAGAAAATACGTTAAAAATGTCCTAAATTTATTTTTCCTAATGCAAAATATTAAAAAATTACATTGTTATTATAATATTGCAACAAATTCAACAAATAACAGCTTTGTTTAGTATTAAAACAAAACTGTACAAGTGAACGTTTTGAAATTATTGAATTAGCTTTTCTATTATCGCTATTTTAAATGGTTTATTATCATTGTTATTTTATGTTTTAGGATATTTCAATACTTATCTCTTTTGTATAATTTTTTATGATTTTCATTTATTCTCTCGTCACTTTGTAGTTCAAGTTTAATAATAATTATTAGTTTGTTTATTGTGTTAAAGTTATATTTAAATAATAAATTCATTAATTTATATGTTGTTTGTTTTGATATTGATGATAATAATATTTTGTTGTTGTTATCAATTGAATTTATAAGTTCTTGTTCATATTGCATAATACAATAATTATAATAATCGTAATAATAATGATACTCATAATGATAATAATGATAATTATAAATTTAATGTATTTTTCTAGTCCAACTTTTTTCTACCATGGGGGGGATTTCCTGGTTTTATTTATTTCAATTCTCTTTATTATTTGCATAATAATCTTGTTTGTGTGTGTGTGAGAGTGTTAAGTGTTAAGTTTTCTTGCATTTTTTTCTTTGTTGTTGTTGTTCTTTGTCTATGTACAAGTAGAAAATAGTTTGACCAAATATATTTTGTAAGTTTTGTTATTTATTTATTTAATACTTTTTATTATTCGGTGTTTGCTTTCATCCATTTTTTGTTTGCGTTTTGAATGCAGACGGTGTGCCTGTACAAACATGCATTCATTATGCTTTTCAACTATTTTTTTTTTGGGTTTTTTTTCGTTTTGATGTTTTTTTTTCATTAATAATAATAATGATAATAATAATATAACTTTTTTCAAGTATTCTTTATTTTGTTTATTTACCATTTGTATGGTTTTTTCTCTTTCTTTTAGTTGATTTAATATAACATTATTTTGTTCGCATTTCATTCTTTTTTTACTGCATTTCGTTTATAAATAACGTTTTTTGCCATATTCCTGTGGTGTCTAGTCTATTTTTTGGATTTAGTTTACGTTTCCGTTTCCGTTTTTGCTAAGGTGTTTCACTTTGTTACGGATTTCTAGCTGCTATTTTCCCTAAGGACATGTATAGTGGTATTTTAATTTTCCTTTTTTGGGGGATGGTTAATTTGTATGTTTAATTAATAAATTATTAATAATGGTTGTTTGTTTGTTGTTTTGTTTATTACTAAATATATGTGATTTGTTTATATGGGCGTTTGATTTCGCCAACTTCGGTTTCCTTCAATGCCCGAAATAAAATCGTCGGACAATATTGTTGGTGGTTCTGCGCGGAAATGACAACGTTAACGAGGAGCTGCACTGGTGAAGGAGTTTTTCTTCTTTGGATGATAAATGGGAATATTACATAAGTTTTACTTTTTGGGGTCTTAGCTTGATCTAATAGTAATTGAAAAAAAATTATCAAAAAAAAAAAAAAAATCCAAAAAGAAAATATTACTGTAAAATTTAAAATCAGCACAACAATTCAATTTTTTCGTATATCTCATGAAAAAAATAGTGTCATTACATTACGTTCAGGGTGTATATAATATATATAATTGATAATATATAATTTTTACAATTATAACAAGAAACTTTCATCCTTGAATGTAAGATATATTAACGCAAATAAGTTAAAAAATAAGTTAAAATATTTATGAAAGATTTTCTTCAGCGAATTCCCCAACAGTTTTTTTTTTTCACAAAAACGGTATATTTTCAAAAATTACAAATATTTCTATGCGTTACTGCTTGAACATTAGCTGCTATACTTTAAAAAACTTTCAGGTTTTTCGATGCAAAATTTAAATATCTCACTCATCTTCACTGGTCGCAAAAGTTCTAAATATAAATAATGTGCTCGCTCTCATGAATTGGTTCGAAAAACGAACAGCACGCGAATCAGCGTGATGCATTTTCGCAAAATTTCGCGAGCAATATGCGGTGAGTAACGGTTCACAGTTTATAGCACTTTATGCGATAATATTAACACCGAAATTAGAAAAACCATTTCTCACAAAAGGAACATCCCATTTTTAAAATGATTTAATTTTTGACTTTAAAAGGGGGCTTATATGAAGCGAATTCCGATTTATAATAACCATCAAAATGATAATGCGCGAATTTTACCTATTGGGGTTCCCTATCAGAAATTTGATCATATTTCAATATTAATGATCTTTTATTTAAACAATTGTTCACATTTTTTTCCTTTAGAAGTCCAAATATAAACTATTTTGTGTTTTAATGCTCCATTTAACAGATATAACGAAATGTGTTGATTTTCCCAATAGTTTTGTCACCATCTTGTTAAACTAACTCTCTTAGAAAAACGTAAAAATAAATTTTCGCGATTGTATACGTCGTTTCTGGGTTGTGGTCCTTTTTTATAATTTTTCCAACTTTGGGGACACTTTTACATTTTAGCATGATTTCTTACATGTTTACTACGATTCCTTGAAATATTGACGAGTGTACGACATACGGGTCGCATATACCAGCTCATTTTATTTAAGACGAATGTGCGCGAGCAGAAATCCATTTTAACAAGCGTACATGCAAATACCCATGTACGCAAAACGGTTTAATTTCATTTGTCTCATTCGATCGTAAGATGAATTTTGTTATTTATGTTTTTTCTCTTTTCATCTCGTAAGAAGCTGCAGTTTATGGTTCATTTTATTACTTACACAAATCGTGCACCTCCTATCGTATATTTATTGTACTATTCTATAGACCATTCCTGGATTAAAGAGAAAATTTGAAGATTTTATTCAAAACCTTTGTTTAAATAAGTTCTATCCTAAATTACAGTTACTAATACGGTCATAATTTGCGTTCAAAAATGTCTACTCCAATACACGAATTAATTTCTTAAGATGTTTTGTGCTGATTTTAAATTCAACATATTTTAATACCAAAATTTTAATATTTAATTTATTTAGTAAAATAATGTTAATATTACAAAATTTGTCAGTTTGGTTGCTTAAAATAACAAATTTATAATGATATTTAATGATTTTTTTTATATATGCCAAAATAGAAACAAAATTGATTTAGAATAATATTTCGCTTATTAAGTATAGTAAACCATGTTAAATAAATAAAGTTAAATTCATTTTAATGTCTATTACTACAATTTTCATTATTATTAGCTTTTTGTAGTTTATTCATTTTTAAAAAATTTTGTCTTCAGTTTTTTTTATTAGTTGTATTTATAATTATTTCTTATTTAACTACAATGTATGTTAGTTTTAAATTATTTACTTTCTTACTTTTTCTTCTATATAAATCTTATGCATAAAAATGTAATTGCAAATATCCCTTGCCTTCTTTTTTATTAAATGTTATTGAAATTTGTGTATGTGTTTGTGTGTTCTTCTTGTTTTCAAATTTAAATTTAAATTGTGTATCGTATTTTTTGTGTATTTGGATTACAGTATTTATGTTTATGAAACTACGATGTTAATGGCTTTCAGAATAATTTTCCAACAGGAAAACAAATTTCATTTTTGTGTGGTCATTAATATTAATGATAATTTTGTTTATAGAATTATAAACAATTTGTTAATATGCATTTGTTTAAAAAAATTGAAACGTGATATGAAATAATAATCACAAATGTTAAATCCAATTATTGTATAATCTTATCTAATTATAATCAAAATATAATGCAGAATACAAAAATACCAAAAAAAAAAAAAAAAAAAAAAATAAAAATTTGGAAATGCAAATAAAATAAATTATTTTTTTTTCATAGTGATGTACGAAAAATATTTATTTGAATTCTCTATAAAAGGTAATTTTAATAGAAAGATTTTTTTTTTTTGAATTATAAAAAATGTTAAGAACTTTTAACGGCAAAATTATTTTTTGTGTGTAACTTTTATTTATAAATCAGTTTTCTTCCGAGTTATTGAGAAGCATTTATTACAAAGGTTCTCCATTGATATTGGTAATAATTTATTAAAAATTATTAATCTTTATTAATTGTAGAACTCTTAGTATTTTTTAAGAAAAATTATTTTTGTTATGGAAAAGTTTTCTAAACAGAAAACAAATTATAATAACACTATATAACAATGATCTAGTAGCCAGTAAACATTTTTTATGTGTTATTGCTCCCTTACTATAAAACTATTAAGGACTTTAAATTCCTTGAATAATTTTTATTCAGAAGATTTTTTAAGAAAATGCTCAATTACTGAAAAGGTCGGCACCATAGTTTTAACATATTTTAACATAATTCAAATTGAAATTATCATATATAGCAAGTGAGCATGTTATAAAGATTAAAATCGATTACTTACAAATACCAAAAATCGTTTTTAACTTGCTCTGTAGTTTCAAAGCAATCTTTAAATAAATTTCAAAAATGTAGCTTTCACGCCTAAAATTGACGAAAAATTTGTTTATATTATGGTACACAATTCTTTCGATTTATTGCACAACCAATTGCCGTTCAATGAAACAATTCTCAGTAGATGGTAGCGACGTATACGTCATTAGTATCCGTTTTTGTTACCATATGTTTTCAAGGAGAGATATTCGAATATTTATTTTAACATTATATGTTCGAAATAATACAAATATGAATATTTCCATGCTCGGCTCTCATACCAAATAAACCGACGCTGTTCAATCAATTGCCAGTATATGGTAAAATTTATGCAAATGCTTTTCCTTAGACACGATTTATTTTACTACACAAAATTATAATCTTACGATTGCAGTATTCGTTCGTCATTTACGATTTTTTACGGCTAAATGGCAAGCTATTGTTACATTATTTATAACTGTTTCAAACTCAAACTGCGTGATGTATTTGTCAAACAAAGATATGATAAGTACTGTCATCTTCTCAAAAATCAAAAAATGTACACAAAAATTCTGTAACATTTTTGTATTTAGGGGATTCTAAAATACATCTCAATAAAATATTTTGTTCGTTTTGTTAAAGAGCGTAATTGCAAAATGTACAACTTAATTTTAAAAAGGATTTTTCTATAAATCGAACTTTTGAATTTTAAAACATATTATTTTATTGGTAACAATTAAATAAAAATAATAAATATTCATAATAAAAAAAAATATTATAAAAAATAATATTCACAATAAAAAATAGTAAGTAAAACATGAATAAGTTAAGTAAAACTAATCACAACAGACATATTTTTAAATAATAATAATGTGCTGAACAATTATTTTATTACTTAAAACAAATATAAACTTTTATTTTACAGAAAAAAGATTATATTATTATTTTATTGATAACATAAATAACCCAAATATTCTTTTGTTGAGTTATAAAAACGATTTTCTATTTTAAAATTTTAAATAAAATTTACTACTCTCTTCTTGCTTGCAAGCGTAATATTTAATTATTTCATTGTTGTTAATAATCATAATAATATTGATAATGATGGCTATGCTGATAATAATAATTATAATAATAATATGTATAAATCAAGTTCATTTCATATGTTTGCTAACGGTTTATTTTCTTTTAAAAAAATACTGTATTCCTTAGATAACGGCGAAGAACTCTAAAATGGTTATACAAGAATTTTGTATTATTTTCTGGTTATTTGTTTATTTTTTTGTGTATTTAAGTTAGTGAATGTGTTGTTTTAAAGACTTTTTCTTAAATATTTTAGTTTTTGTTTTTTTTTTTTTTTGTATAAGCTGATATGGTTTTATAAAAGCCGCAGTATGTTTTTCTTTAAGGGAATAGGGGAGGATTTTTTTCTTTCGATTTTATAAAAAGAATGTTTCTCTAACACAAAGAATAAAAATAATGCAAAACTAAAAAAACTATACTTTTAAATTAAGATTTTATGAAAATTTTTATAAATGTTTTCTTACATGTTTGCGTCCCTGTGTCACATATATTTTTTGTTTTGTTTGTAATATCTTGTAGTTGGATGTTGTAATATTTTGTTGTGTTTTTGCTTATTTTGTTTTTTGCAGTTATTTTACAATCTATTTAGTTCTTTTTAGATTTTCTTAATTTCCCGTTTTATTTGTTCTCTTTTGGTTTGTCGTCAAAAACTACTTTTGTTTTTGTTGTCTATGTTTTACTTATTTTTGTTATTAGTTTTAATATTTGTTTTGAAACCATTTTACTAATATTTTTTTATCTCGCTTGTATTTTTAATCGTTTATTTCATACAATTTGTTTTTGTTTGTGTAGTAAATCTTGTTGTCATATTTTGTTGATTTATTTTTGTTTGATTTATTTAATTTTAGTTTTTGTTAAAAATATTATTGTTTTGTCGTAATGTTTTTTTCTTCTTTGGGGGGCTTTTGTTTACTTCATCGGTAAAGTGCAAAAAATGTCATTTTGGGATTTATTTTCTTATTGGTTTTCCTATGAAATTTTCGAAAAATTTGTCAGTATTTTGTAGTTTTTGTGGTTTTTGGTGATGAAATGAAATTGTTTTTACTTCGTTTTTTTTTGTGGTTTAGTGTGAAGTGCGAATTCATGATCTTGTTGTTATAGGTGGGTTATAGTTTAGAGGAATTCTGTTTATTGTTTTATTTGAGAAAAAAGCAAAAAGTAAAAATATATCATAAATATTAATTTTAAAAGTTAATCAAGATCGCCAGGGTCCTGCGGAGGTGTTGGAAAATGTTGGTGTACAAAGCGTACATTTTGTACAAAATGGGTATATAAAATGATTATATTCAATATATGCACTTCAAAGTACACATTATTATAAAAAAATTACACAAAATAAGAATAAAACATATATATACATATATGTCTTTGTATTAATAAACGTATTATTGTAATGTTTCACAAAAGACACATTTATTTGTTAATTCTCTTTAATGCAAAAATATTATTAACTGGTATATTTTTAATATAAAAATAAACATATTTTATTTTTCGAAAAATATAATAACTACAGATTTTTTGCTGAAAGAAAAAATTTTAATAAAAGAAAATTATTTTTCTTTATGAAAAAAAAAATTATAGAAAGCTGTTTGCAGATTGAAGAAAATATTTTTTTTTTTTGTAAAAATATGAATTTCCATAAAAAATATTAATTAATAAAATAAAATATTAATTAATATTAATTCTTTAGAAAAAAGCGATTTTTAAAAGATCTATGATTAAATTTTAGAAGTTATGTTTTGTACAAAATGTGAAATATCTGGTAATCCTTTTTAATACAAAAATATTATCAAGCAGTATATTTTTTGTATAAAAATGAATAAATGTATTATATTCTCTAAAAATATAATAACTGAACAAGGTTTTGTTTTGCAGAAAGCAACATTTTTCATATTATAAAAGAATTATCAACACAAAATATAAAAAAAAAACTTTTATATAGAACTTGTTTTAAAATTTCAAATATATGTAGAAAGTATATAATACATATAGAAAATTAAAATAAAAAATTAATCTAAGTTAAACTTTTTTAAGGATATTGGACAACAAGCGAAATGGAAAATTTCCAATTTAAAACAAAACTTTAGGAGCATATAGGAAGTATGTTATTAATATTGTACAAATTAACTTCTTGATTTCTGGTTTTGAAATAGAAAATCAATTTCTTCTGTAATTTTCTCAATACCAAATGAAAAAATAGCAATATCAATTGCGCTTTTGCCAATATCAAATAAAAAGTATCAATATTAAGCGAAATCTTCCAAAATAAAAATAAAAAAAAAAAATTGTAATAAAGAATATTGTTATGATTTTTTTTATATAATGTGTTTTATAAAACAACTTAAAAATACGACTTGTTTATTGATAAATGTATGACAACATGCTTCAAATGTTTTTTACTAAATATTTTTTTATACACGAAGTTTTTATTATGAAGTTTTTTTAAAATTTGTGTGACATAAATTTAAAAATCTAAGTAAAAATGAAGAAATAAAAATCGTGGTTTTTCCACAAATAAAATTTTTAAATTTTTTGCTGAAATTGTTAAAAATTTTTAAACACATGGTATTTTAAATAGTAATTTTTTGATTAAAAGAAGAAGTTTTTTTTTATTCTTGTTTTTATAAAAAATATTTTTCCAACTTTCCCGCGAACCCTGGTTAAATTAAAACTTTTAATAATTTAAAAGAGGAAATTTTACTGAAATTGTGTCTCATTTTTCACTTCGATATTGTTTTCAGTATTATGATTTTGGTTTAAGTTGTGTTTTTGATTACAATTTTCTAAATTGTTATTGTTCATTTAAAGGTGCTCTTTAAATATCTTTTAAAAAGTTTATATTATTATGTAATTAGAAAAATAAAGTGAGAAAACAAGAAAACGATTTAGTAAAGAAATTTCTATGCATTAACACGGACGGAATTTTCGAAATAAGATTTGCAATAACTGAATTCAGGGGCTGAGGATTTTATTTAATTAATGCAAAACATAAATATTATTAAACACATATAATAATAAAAATACAAAATAGAAGTTAAAAAAACTTGTTTTATTTATATAAACCTGCTTTGCTCTTTGTTTTTTTTTTTGTTCTATAAGTTTGGGCTTTTATTATTGTTTAATTTGGTTGTTATTATAATATACTATGTTAGTAACTGTTATTAATAAATATATACTTTTGTTTCAGTTATATTTATATTTATTTTTTTCATGTTATTTACAGTATAAATTCGATTACTGTTTCTTGTGTTTTCTTTATTACTAGTTTTGTGTTTTATTAATAATTTAATCAGTATTTGTTTTTATGTTCATAAGTAGAAAAAAAATGTGTTTGTAAGTTTTGATTATTTAAAAAAACAAGTTGTATATGTACAAAAAATAAATTAGCATAAAAATTACTATAAGTTTTAAATAAATTTAATAATAAATAATTATGCTACATTTTAATATTTCTTGTGTGTTCGCTTTCGAAATCTACTGGAAATTTCTATTTCTATTTACTACGGAAATTAAGACTTCATCCGTTTCCGTTTTCAGCTGCATTCGTAATATCTGGTTTTGTGTTTACGCTTTTAAATATTACAACATTGTTTCTTTTCTTTCGAAACGCGTCATGCCAAAGTTTGGCATTTTATTAATATTTTAAGTTTACTCATTTCTTTTGGGATTTTTCAGTTTGTTTGGTTTTGTTTTTTAATAAATGCACTTTCTTAGCTTGTGTTTTTATTTTCATGTTATAAATCATGTTTTTGTTTTAATTAGTTGGTTTTCTTTTGGTTTAATAATTTCATTACAAGCACTACCAATTATTGTTCAATGTATAACTTTTTTTTCCTTTACTTTCCGCTCTTTTGTTTTATCAATTTAGGAATGAAACATAGGAAAAGCCAAGCGCTGATAGTTAGCTTTGTAGTCTTAACAGAGTAAAATCGACAGTGCTTGAAGGCTAATGCCAGTCGATGGGTTCAGAATGTAACAGGAAGATTCTTTAATAAACGAGAACTAATGTAAACCATTAAGAAACTATTGAAAGCTAATATAAGCTCAAGGAAATATTATTTCTTTGTTGGCAGGAAAAATTGGCCAAATGTACACCTAGTTGTACAAGCTATAATATTTTGAGGCTGGAACTATGTTGATTTTCGCGATGAGACTCCCTATAAAAAGTGGTCCTAAAATTTAAAGCCATATTTTTTTCACGAAGTAGTACTATGTTTGTTAAAACTGTTTTGTAAAAAGCTGACTTATAAACGGCTGTTACAAATAATTATCTCCATTTGACATTTCATAAGATTTATTTAAACTTTCTAATATTTTATTGTAAAAATGAAATTGTTATCCAAAAAGACAAAATTCTACAATTTTATAAATATTTTATGGAACGTTTTATAATGCAAAAACATATGCTCTATCGATTACAGTGTTGGAAAAGGGCATAAAAAAGTTACCTTCGCCGTTTATTTCAACACGGGGAAACAATGTTTCGGAGAGGTTTTTCCTCGTGGAAAAACATAGTACGAGTGCATAGCTGTGGTTGAAAATTTCCGTCGATTTACTAAAAAAAAGAACTGCTAATACCTTAAAATTGTTCACAAATACTTTTTGGATATTTCTCAAATGTCATACCAATTTCAGTTAGATTTGAAATAAGAAAGATGTACATAGTTATGAAAATTTGGTTTTCACTAGGAAAATGTGTTTTGTTAAGTTGTTGTGCAAAAAAATTATTGACGCACAGTAAAAAACTAAAAATTGTTCCGCTTGTTATTGTATGATTTGTGCAGGGAATTCAATGACAAAGCTGTCTTTTAATGAACAAATTTCTAAATATACCAGACGCTGGTCTTGCCTGTAGAATCAGATGAATGTGGCACAATCAGATGAATCAGTTTTGAGATTTTTTGAAAAATTTATATATATATATATATATATATATATACAATATAGGGTCATTTTTTAAGATTTTTTAAGTTTTTCAGCTTTTTAGCACTGGTTGGTAATGGCGTCCAAACGTCATTTGCCAACATGAAACGAACAACGATTGCAAGTAGTTGAAATTTATTATCAAAATTCGTGCTCTGTGGCAAATGTGCATCGTTTGATATGACCATTTTATGGCCGTCATAATCGACCTGCTGAATCAACAATTCGGATATGTAAACAAGCAAAACTGTCGCATCTGGAGTGATAAACAGCCACATGCAATACATGAATTACCGATGCATCCCGAAAAACGACAGTCTGGTGTGGTTCATGGGCCGGTGGTATCATCAGTCCATTTTTCTTCAAAGGCGACCGTGGAAGAAACGTTACCATCAACGGCGAACGATATCAAACCCTGATACGCGATTTATTTTGCCTCAATTGGTTGAGTTGAACTTGGTTGACATGCGGTTTCATCAGGATGGTGCAACATGCCACACTGCTCGTGAAACAAGGGATATGTGGAGCGATGAGTTTGGTAAGCAGCTTATCTCTCGATTTGCCCTGTGAGTTGGCCCCCAAGATCTTGCGATTTAACGCCTCTTGATTATTTCTTGTGGGGTTATGTCAAGTCGTTGAGTCTATGTGGACAAGCCGAACACTATTGAAGCCTACCAGGAGAACATAACACGCGTTATTCGTGGAATACAGGCCGAAATGCTCGAAAAAGTGGCGAAAACTTGGACCTTCCCAATGGACATTTTGAGACGGAGCCGCGGACAACATTTACATGAAATTATCTTTAAAAATTAAATGGCGAACACCAATTTATCGATTCCAATAAAAAATTTAAATATATGATGCAAATTTGAGTATTTTATTCGTTTTTTTAAAAAAAAACTTTGATTAAAAAATCACCCTTTAGTTATATGCCGACTTGAACGTCGTCAAGCTTATTAAAATACGGTGATGGCTGCGTGATGTTGTTGTTGTATTTGCAACCAACCCTATCTTTTGCATTTTTAAAAAATTGGAAAAAAGTCGGTTGGAAAAAACGCGTTTTTGTTTAAAAGCCCATTTGCATAAAATGTTTCCTTAACTTTAACACGTTTTTAAAAGACTGCCTTAAGTTTTAGACGTTTTATGATTATTAATCGAATGTTAATTGGTTGAAATTGCCACAAAAAATTAAACCTAAAATTTTGGAAACACAATGCAACAATTATTTGATTGATACATAGTTTTAGAAACACTTTTGTAAAATCAGAATCTTATCGGAAAAAATGTCTCAAACTGAATGTTTCATTCGCCCTAAATCGATGAACAATTTCTATAAATCTATGAAAGCTTACACTAAAAAGCAACTAAGGCATTCATTAAATAATTCAAACACTTCAATCACTATGGTAACTAAAAAAATTTTCGTTTTTTCTAAATTCTAAATTCAGTACAAAAGTACTTTCATCCATTTACATTAACCTCCATGCACTGCATAGCAAATAAAATAGAATTTCACTTTTCTATAATGAAAAAGAAAATTAAATACTTTTTAAATTTATGTGTTTATGTGTATTTTAATGTTTGTTGTGGCTTTTTGTTCAAATCTAATCTTATGTAAGAGTAGGCATGTATATGTAATAATTGCATTTAGTACCCTGTATCCTATGTGTGGTATTTCTTGTTTTTTTCCATTATTCAAATATATTTCAATATAATAAATAAGGGCTTAATTCTTTATCTCATTCTGTTATAATTTTAATGTCAATACTCCTTTATTTCGGGTCTGTAGTCAATTCATCATTGGGTTTTTCCTTTGAAAAAAGCCTTGGAATTATTTTTTGTTTTATAATGATAAAAAGGCAAAAATGTCTAAGTTTTGTTTCAATAACTTTTTTTCTGCTATTTTCTGCAAAAATTTAAGAAATTGTATTCCTGTTTGCTGTAATATTTGTTTTTGTTTTTTTTTTGTCTCGGTAATATCTCAATATTCTTTAGTTTTACTTATAGTTTTTCTTATTTATTTTTCTTTTCTTGTTAAATATAAAGTGCAAAATAGTTGTAAACCTTATAATTCAGAGGCTTTTTATTTAATTTATTTTTTTTTTTTTATAAGTTTTTTTTATTTTGTCTTCATATCTTGTTTTTGTCTTGTCTTTATAGAACTTTGTTTTATTCTCTATTTTCTAAAAAATGCTAATTTAGTACTAATAGTTATTTGTGGTTGTTGTTGTTGTGTTTTTATTTTTCAAATATTTCTTAATCGTATTTACAAATTATAAATGTTTGGTTTAAAATGGACTAGTTTCTGATTTTTTTTTTGTTTCATCTTAATTTATGTTGAAATTTTCTTTCAGTTTGTGTTTCTTTTTTTATATTTTTATTTTTCTTAACATTATAACATTCTATAAGAATGTTCGGTAATCAGCCTAAAACTATTTAATGATAATAATAATAATAATAATAATTATAATGGTAATAATAATGATGATAATAATAATATTTTTCATTTTTTTTTATTAAATTTATGTTAAATAACATTTAAATGTTATGATTTGTAATTAATTGTATTTAATTTTTAGTTATTTTTGATAATTTTAAAGTTATTGTATGTTTTTTCTCTCTTGTTGTTGTGTACATAAACAATGTTGACGTATGTCATGTCATGTTGAGAAAATGTTAATTTAAATTAAAAATGTTACGAGAAGAAAAAAATTACATCATATTAAATGAAATGAGAATTAAATGAAATGTTTTTATTACAAATTTAACGAATAATGCATGAAATTTAGGGATATGAAAATGAAAATGGAATCTTCATGAACTAAAATTTCCAAAATTTTCGGAATTTGTTTAATTATAGTTATATTAATTTGTGATAGTGTAAATGCTAAATCAGGTTTGAGAAGTGTTGTTTGAGTTAGAATAACCAGAAGCCTTTTGAGACAATTTTCAAACTGATATTCGGTTGTATTCACGGAATTGGATCTCGACAACTGGATTTCTCAGCATTTCTGTCGTATAAACAGGATTATTCATTATTCCGATTCCAACAACCGAATCTGATATTATTTCGTTTACCTCTACAGATACTCTTAAAAATTCGGTCACAGAAACCGAATTCGATATTATGTTGGTTAGCATTACCGAATTTCGTATGAGTTTTGATACAGCAGCCAAATTTTGCTACTATTTTTGCGACTTTGTTACCCGAAGTGAAAAATTAGGTAACATCTGCTACTGGAGATAAGCTTTTTACATCAGCTTATTGTTTGTTGGCAGTCCTTAAAGCAGGACCGGATGCCGTGCCCTAACGAACCACTCATCTTATAAAATGTTATAAAAAATCGACGAAAATGCTAGAAGCTGAGTGTCCTAAAGTTGGCAAACATTATAAGGACCATAACTTCAGAATATGTACCTGGAATGTCTGCACTCTTTGTGCAAAATATGTCTCTATCCGATCGCACAGCGTCTGATGAAAAGGACTTTGCGTACAATGCAAGGCTGCAGCCAACTGTATCATGAGCTGTCAAGGAACGCCATAGGGAGAAGAGATGTAGATAGATATTTTTAAATGGAAGAATTAGTTATGTATATTTTGGCATAATGAAGATATACCTAAGAAAGGGTTAGGGTTAGAGGTGGAGTCCAAAAATTCTATGGAAGAGTATAGTAAAAGTGGAGATGAACTTGTTGTGGGAGTCTTGGAGAAAAAATTTACGTAAATGGAGAGCACTGATTTTATATTGGTGGTCAAGCTAAGTGAAATGGAATAATTGCAATGGCTAGATCATCTTGTGGGCATGGGGCAACATGTTTCAAACGAAAAGTCCACTTGAAGAATTAGTTTTCAACGCTTAAGGAATTGGAAAATAAGCGAAAATAAGCGAAGCGCTTGATAACCGCCACAAATAAGTTAGATTTTTTCCTCTTTTATTTCTTTACATTTTTTAATGAACTAGCACAATATTTTATTTAATTTGTGACTGAAATTAAATTTAAGAAAAGCAAAAAAAAAAAAAAAAAAAAAAAATTGTAATTTATTAAAAAAAATGTTTAAAAAACTTTTTGACTTTAATTTAAAATAAATGAAATATTATCAAGTTATAAAACATATTTTGAACAAAAGAAATTATATAGAAAAAGTTATGAAAAAAAGCCGTTTTTTCAATATTGTGATAACAAATATTATTATTCATTCATGCTTTTTATTTATTTATTGTGTTTAAAATTAAAGAAAACACAATTTGAATTAATTTTTAATTTTAAAAATTAAAAAAAAATTGTTTCAAATTTAATATTCGTAGTTTTTAAAAATGATTCGAATTTATTTATTAATTTATTTTTTTTTTGTGTCTCTTTAACTATGCCTCGGAATATTTTAATTTAAATCAACATTTCTTGCAGATACGTCAACATCGTTTTTAAGGAACGTCAAAGATAACTGTATTGTTTTATTATTTATTTACAAACTTACAATTAGTGTTATTAAACATAATTAAGTGATAATAAAAACATTCAATCTATGTTTCTGTAGATGTAAACAAATTTCTAGTTTGGGATGTAGGAATATTATTGAGGGGGGTTTTTTTTTTTAAGGTTTACCAAAAGTTTAATGTCAAATGTTTAATAGACTTGCAAGCAGATTTGTGCCATGTTTTGAGTTGCGGCCGATTCGAAACTTTGAATATATATTTTATATTTCATATTTACTTTTGGGACGATGTCCTTTTTAAGAAATATACTAAGTTATGCACATGAACCGTTGCCTAAGACAAATCGGAAAATCACCACCTCATTGAGAGCAAATTGTGTGACTGGCTTTCAATAGTCCCTCTACCCGTTGGAGACCACCGTATTTAAGAAGCAAACTCTTAGATTCTTTTAACATAAGCGAAATGCTTTCCTTATCTGTCACTTTCTATCGATAAATCAAGCCGTTGTGGGACTTCAACATTTTGTTTATTCTATCCTATTGATGGAAGACAAAAAATTGTTCTTTGCCATGAAAAGCAAAATAAAAAAATTTTGTATTATTACGGACCAGATTGTTTGCTTTCCTTACAGAGCGAAGAAGCTTATTACAAGGACAATTTACTGTTTTCCCAAAATGTGAAGTTAGAGAAATATTTAGGGATTGGGTATTATCGTAGCATGAAAATGCCTTTATGCGGTTTAAATCCAGCCACTAAAGTATGTTTATTTTCAATACAAAGATCACGTTTAACTTTCATGAAAATCTGTCGCTATTTTCGGCTTGTATTTTGCAATCTGCAATCAGTGTGGTACTGACGATGGCCATATGGCTGAAAGTAACTGAAAAGTTGTTGGTATAGATACGAAAATGAATCACTTCATCATCCATCATCTGTTCGCTATCCAATTTGCAAACCCTAAGACAACCTGTAAAAATTTGTACGGTTGTTGAAAACGCAAAACTTTTGAATTTTTGCAGAAATTAATATACTCGTATCTGAATATCGAGCCGTAATTTAAAAAAAAAAAGTATGCAATTAGGGATGAGGGAATCTGCACTGTCAGTCATAACATATTGAGTAGCTGAATTTAAGAGTGGACGCACTATTATTTTATATTATTATGACGAGCGACCAGGGTATTCAGGAAAAGTCACCAATTCAAAATTTGTTCTTAATATCGTTGCAATGAGGCAGACGGTCGACAAATGAAGGTGGGCGAGATCTCTCTCAATATGTAGACAATTCACGTGAACGAGTGGGAAATATATTGCAGGAGTATTTGCTGGTGGTGGGGCTTATTTTCAGATTGGTGGCGCGTTTGCTGAAAGTCGACAACAAACGCGTTCGTTTGAATATTTCAAAGGAGCGATGTTCAACCGCAATAGGCAGAATTTCTCACCGTTTCTTGAATGTATACGAAATTTGGATTCATCACAGTAGACAAGAGTTTATCAAACACGTGATGCAGTGAAATTCTCCAGAGAAATCGAGGTCAATATGATTCTAAATACTACTCAACCGGCTGATGGTAACGGCTGGGTTATTTCGTTGCAAAATGTTGCCAATGCCTTTTTGCAACAGAAAACGGCTAATGCCCTTTAAAATAGAAAACGGAAAATTCTAATCAAATACTATCAATGGTTATCGGCCCAGTAGAGCGGAGGCGTTATGACAAAATTGTATGAATTACCAATGATTTTGTACGGAACTGCCTCCTACCGATAATTACTAAGCAAAAAGAGAGCATTCAAAAAATAACGTAATGGCCACTTGTAGGAATGCTAACGTGGTTCAAACTTGCATCGGAACCATCGTCCTTTTCACCGGCTTGTCATAGGAGGTTATATTTACTTTTATGCTGATTTTTCTGGCCTTCCGTACAGTGAGCATCAAGTAATGAAAGTTAGATTTTATGATGAATACACTTTAAAATTTCAATAATATTAACATTAATTTGGTATCCCCTAAAGTTCTTTGAAACAATTTTTATGTAATTGGGAAATTTTCGAATTCAAGAAATTATTTTAGAATCAAATATTTTTGAAGGAATGCGTTGTGAACAGAGATCTGAGGCAAGTGAGGAGATCATCTGTGAAACGAATATCTATGAATGGGGAATTCTTTTATTAGCAAAGATTAGGTATATTGCGAAAAAGAGAGATTAAGTTGAGAAATAAATGGAAGTTTGACCGAAATAAAAATTGATGCTTCCTTGCCTAGGCCTATTACATTTTAGTCTCAGTATTTCTGGGATGAAGGTTTCAAAAGTCACCGTGTCTAAAGGCGTGTTATACGCTGCTTGCTCTTATATTTCTCCTCCCTAAGGGCGATAGAGTTTGCGCATATGTTTAGTAAAAAAAGAGTCATATTTTTGACATCAAGCTATTAGCAAGTCTTGTTTAGGAACAGGTATAATTTTGTTTTTTTTTCTTTATTATTTTGCATTAAAATAAACAATAGATTTAAGTTATTTTTATATAATGTATATGTGTATAATATTAATATTGATATGATTGAATAATGTCGTAACTTTACAAATGGAACAAGAAATTGAAATCACTGTAGAATGTGAGAGAAAGGACGAAAATATAACTGCATTTCTACAAAACTTTTAGTAACAACAATAACACTGAATAACTGAAGCGTAACAAAGTGAGATTTAAAGGAATGCTTTCATTAGAGTCTCCATTTGCAATTGTTGCTTTTAGTGTATTATATTTGTTAGTTGAGTCAAATCTCTATCATTTTAAGTCAATGTTTGTTTGTATTCCAATTGTAAGGTACTTGCTCTTTTGTTTTTTAGTTTTGTTTGCATATAATTTAATTGTTTCTTGTATGTTTTTAATTCATTTCAATCACATTTTGTTTTAGTTTTCATTTTTAGTTTGTTTTTTTCATTATGGTTTTTTATTATTATGTGTTTATATAGTTATAGTTAACATTTCAATCGAATTTGGCTTAAATTTTCTTTCGGTAATTTTGATTAAGTTTTTTTTCTTTTGTCAATTTGTTTTGGATTTTTGCAATGTCAATTTGTGTCCGTGTGTTTTGTGGTGTTAATTGTGGTGTTAATTGTGGTGTAAGTTTCCTTTGGTGTGTTTAAGCAAATGTGTGTGTTTTGAATATATACGAGTATTTGTAATTATTTGTAATAATTTGGTGCACGAATTTATTGAAACTGAAAATTCGTGTAGATTATGGATCGAATTTGGTGTGGAAAAATTGTTTCGTATTTCGTTTTTGCTTTTGATTTTCAATTTCTTGGTTTTATGTTTTATAATTTTTTTTTTGTAGTCTATAAGTGTAGGTGTTTGTGTGTGTTTCAGTGTTTTTATTTTAAATATTCAAATCACAGCCCATTTGTGTAGGTGTTGTCTTTTTTCGAGTTGCTTTTAAATAATACTCGTAATGGAAATAATAAATTGAGATAATACAAACCAATTGTTAAAGCTGTTCTCTATTTGGCAAATTTCATTATAGGGGATATGCAAAAGTTGTGAGATCATGGCTTGTTATATCCTTGCATTGTGTTCAATGTTAAAAAAACTCAGTTATGATAAGGCAAATGTAATCAATTAAATGTAAGTCAAAACTCACTTAAAAGGCTGCTTTAAACAATACTGTTGGCTTGTTTCCTGCGAAATGTGTTGCATGAAATTAATCAATTCAACTTTGAATTGCGTAAAAAATCATAACGATTTTTTCTGAGTTCACAAACTTAGTGTTAAGAGAATTCAAATCACAAAGTTCTGGCGATTTGCAAACAATTAATCAATTAGCGAAATTGAATTTGCAAAAATGCTTGCAGGGGTAAAAACAGGAACAAGCCTATATGAGTGTAGCTCTATGATTATCGATCTTCATTTCTGCATCTGTTTACTCATACACTGATTTATATATTTAAAAATGAATTGGAATGCCACCTATCGTACACTATTTGCACTATTTCCGAAGCTTATACCAGAGTATAAATTGTACAATGTTTTTGCTAAGCTAAGACTATATTACATGTTCTTAAAAGAAGCGTTTATGTTTAATTTATACCCGATTAATTTTAGACTCTCAGCGATTGGACGACCATATCAAGTAGTAATATTTCTGAAGCAATTACTTCTTGACAGTGCTGCTAGTAATTGTTGTATGAATGGTATAATAGGGACTAATTTCTGAGGTTAATGGCATAAGTGACATAAGGACCAAATTCAGTTCTAACATGTAATACGATTATATCCTTATTGCAATTGGTGAACTTACAATCGTTTGAAGCTCGACAAATAATATTGAGTACAATCATTGTGTGAATGGTATGAAAAACTGTGATTTAATGCTATGTACATCAACCGTTCTTGGCGAACGTTTTATGATCTTCATATCATGGCAAGAAACGTATACAAATATTTTCAATCTTCCCAACCAAAGCTAAACATTTCAGATGTACAATATAATAAGAGTAATTAAAATTTGAAATGGTTTAAATGTGATTGTTTTTTAATCTCAAACATTTTCCTTTAATTAAAAATAGTTTTTAAATGGAAAAAATATTTCAAATATTCTCCGTAACCTTATGTATACGGGTTTATTAACTAAACCAGGGCCAAACGATGTTACATCGGATAATAATAGTTTTAAACAATTTTTTAAGTGATTACAACAATTCTAGTAAAATTTAGATTCTTGTTTCACAGATCCGAAACGAAACTGCAGTTATCTTTGTTACTGAATTGTATATTCGAAACGTAATAATACTAAAATAATTTTTAATTCTGGTTCAATTTATGGAACATTTTATTTTGGTTTCACTTAGGTGTAAACTTTAATCTTGAGAAAAAGGACGTCATGATTCCAGAAAAAGGATTTTGAAGCATTTAAAGCTTTCGTAATTTGGCTTCAGAGCTATTTTTCCAGCAAAAAAAATTAAACTACATTAAATTTTTGACTCTAATGATGAAACGAACTTACGTACAGCTATAGCTGCGTTTCCTATCTTTGAATTGAAATACCCGTTTCATTATATTTTGAAAGAGAAATTTAATCTGGTTACGTTCTGAGTTAGAAATGAATCGAATCAAAAAAATAAAATTTGTTTCGAATATAAATCAAATTTAAAATTCTAATAATTTGAAATAAAATTAAAAAAATTAAACATATGCGAAATTAAATTCTTGAAGGTCCTTGAAACACAATTTTTACAAAAATTAATTTCATCACGTAGTCGACGTTCTCTAATTTTCAAAAAATTGCTATAAAATAGATGCACATTCCAATTTCAAGAGGACAAAATCATTACTGAACTCATGTGATAATTTGCGTTTACATGAGATAGCAGAAAGTTAGGCTGAGGTTTGAGAATTTTTGAGATTTTTAGACTTGAGTAAGGTCGCTATAATTGAATTTAATATATCGAAATAAATTTGTGAAAAACACTTCTAAAAACTTCGAGCTGTTTAACAAATCAGGGCAAATTCAAACAAATATTTTGAATAAGCGTTTCAATTCATCTGAATGTAATATTTTAGACGTCTACACTCTCATTGAATATAAGAAGCAGCATTTTTCGAATTCATAAAAATATGATCCTTGAGATCTTGCTTAGCATATAGACATCAAAATATCACAGTCTTAGAATGTGTTTGAAATTTGGAACTTAGTTCAATTATATTAACTTTACTTGAGTTCCTGACTCTAATATTTGTTTCAAAAGGAATTTAGTTTACTTGCATAACTATAGATGGCGTCATCCATATCCACAAACAAAATTGTAAAATGATTTAGGTTAACATAATAATTTTAACTAAAATTCTAGGTAGTTCCACAATGTTGTAATGCTGCTACGTTCAAAGTTCAGTAAACGTATCTCAATAACCTTAACAGTTCAGTCACACAAAAATAGAACTCTCTAAGTGAAAGAGAATTATTCATTTACATTGTTAGATAGCTGAGAGTACAATTAAAGATCTGTTGTAGTTTCGTTAAGTAAAACGATTGGCCAAATTTAAACTAACTAACAACAGCTTGTTCTATTAATAGTAAACGTAGTGTTGTAAATGAAAGACCATAGAAAAGGCATATATAAGAAGATCTACGTCGTTAGTCCTTGTCTGGTAGATCAGTTTGTTAGACTGAAACTGAGAAGTTAAAAGTTTAAAATGATGCCACCGCTAACGCTGCAATGCTGATTGTAAGTATCAATTAAAAGCTCCAATTATTTCTGCCAGATCGGTAATAGGAAACTATTAGTTATTTCCAAGGATCAGGAACTTGTCGCCCCCGTGCATAAAACCAGAAGCTACTCATTAAATCTAGAGATGTAAGGTTATTAAATAAAACTTAAGTTTATTAATAGCCATGATATCAAAGAGGCAATAACACCTCT
This sequence comes from Philornis downsi, assembly GCA_019455685.1. NCBI lineage: Eukaryota > Metazoa > Arthropoda > Insecta > Diptera > Muscidae > Philornis > Philornis downsi. The sequence goes on along the minus strand of JAHXMU010000145.1, from coordinate 2,359,384 downwards.
TCATCATTTCCGGACTGGCGGTCCTCTTATTATAATTTTCCTCTTCATGACATCCAGATTGGCGACATTTTTACCATCAATTTTTTATTTATTGTTTATTTCTGCGATATCACCAATTGCTTGTAATATTCTAAAATTTGGAAGTAAAAACAAAAACTCCAAAAATATCATTACAATTGACAGAAAAGCAAGGAATGGCGACGGTAGTAACAATCTGTTATACTCTCGTTATAGAACACCGTATGATTAGAGCCCTGGCGCAAGTTCATGCAATTGCTTTTCTGGCTTTAAGAGATGCAGAATCCCTGATGGGAAAACTCAACATTCATAATAAAATGTTGAATCCACATTTTGGATGACATGCATGTTTTTTTGCATGTCGACGGGGAAAACTGAATAAGTCGTAATAATTTTCACTATCTGTTAAATGGGAGCGGCCAAATTACAAATATTGGGAACTTTGATACAGTTGTATTTAGATTTTCTTAGAGTTGTGCAGCTCATGAAGGAATTGATTCATATGAGCTATCCTTTATAGTGAATTGTATAAACTGAAAGGAACTTTGAGCTAGGAAAATCAATCTAGTTCATAGAAAAATGTCTTATAGTTCATTATTCTTTACAGGTTAGATGTTTATTTCTAGTAAACTGTAAAGGACTTTAAACTAGGATATTGCTTTTTGGTTTACAGTTACTTTCAGCTCAGTCGTTCATTATTGACAATGAACTATGCTGACCTTATATGCTTCTCTCGATATTAAAGTCTAATCAAATTTATATCCAATATTTTTTATAATTCGCAACTGCTAATGGAAACCGAATGGTCTTTCGAAAAATATTAAGCATTGATTTCATTTCTTTTGAGATTTTGCTCTCCACAGTCCTTCTAAAATTGTCTGTGGACTTTTGCGCAAGTGAATTTGACTAAAATATTTTGTTCGCACTATCTTTTCCAAATCGCAGTTTCGAAATTAGCAGAATGTTTCAGAAAGATAAATTGAAAAGTGTCCATTGTCCTATTGCTCGTTTAGTAACTTTGATTGAAAGTCTTATGCGAACATACTTTGTTATATTTAGCATTCATAGAGTATAAATACCCGCTTAGTTTTACTCCTTCCAGCTGGAAATATCAAACAATTATACATTTGATCGTTAGTGATGGGTATTGAGATCCAATTGGATGGTTATGGCAAAACTAATTGCGTGTTTCTGGTTCCGTTGGGCTGAAAGTAAGCTGAATAAAATTGAAATTTGGTCTTTTGGTTGGAAAATAGTGTTCCGTTATTATTTTTATTGTAAGTCTAGCAAACGCTTCTAGAACTAACATTTGGGGCAGTAGATCCAGTACAGTGAGTCTATAAATAGAAACGTGTGAACGTGAGAAGATTACCCGTATTCTTATATAGGATGCGAAGAAATTTGTTTCATTTGAGATAAGATAGTTTGCTGTTTCTTTAAAACGACTAATACAAATTCCCAGTGTCCTGTCAAATTTTTTTCTTTGGCCTAATAAATATGGACTTTAATTTCTGGCTTCTTTAACTGGCATTGCATCCCCGTACAGATATTAATTCTCTGAACAATAAACTTAGGAAGCGGTGTATTGATGATGTATTTTATATTATGGAATCCTTGGTAATTTTGAATTAAATTTCCTTGAATTTATTCAGATTTTTGACAACGCCAAAGTTATTGCTGAATACAAAGTTAATAGAGGAGAATGATATGATGGATGATATGATGGTGGATTCTTCGATAATCATTTAGAGTAGCTTGGAAGTATATGAATTGGTCTTTGATTGGCTAACCAGGAAATTCTTATTGATAGCACGTTTCCTTCTAATATCCGTTTCAAATTTTGCTGCTGGTCGTTAATTGTTGTGTCATGACTAATGAAGAAATATGCGCGATTGTGTTGGCACAGACTTTATCTTCTGTAACTGAGCTGCTTAGGATTGACATTCGATCTGCTACGTTAATTTAATTTTGTTGTCTGTACGGTTTTTTGCAAATACCCAGATATTGCCTTGTTTGAATGAAAGTAGAAGTGAACAGTTTCGCGAACATACTCCTTTGAATGCTGTATGAATACAGCGACTTAAAGTTGTAAGAAAAGCTAATAAAAATATGTATTTATCTTTATGCTTTGAATCACTATTTGAAACACTTTTTCCACTCTGAACTGGATAATTTCAAAACACTTTTTGTTGTAAATACCGCAACTACTTCTTTCGATCGACGTTAATCTCGCAATTAATTTTTGAGGTGCAGACATACATATATCGTAGTAATTGTATGCCAAATCAGGGATATACTGCGAATGATCCATAAATTCCATATTTTGGGTGCTCATGAAGTCATTGATTTGAATCAACCTGTGGAGAAGAATGATGTTCGTTCTAGGATGTTATTCTTTATTTCTTTAAAGCGTTCTTACAGAAAAATGCAAGTTTGCAATTCCTAAAGGCATTTTAGCGACATGTCCGCTATTCCGAAAAGGCCGTTTAATTCTTTCGTAATATTTCGTATGCAGATAACTTATGTGAATCTGGTTAATTTGGAAGGATCCCGGGGAGATAATAACCCTTAGCTATTTAGAGTAATTAATCGTCTCCCATCAGGATTTTATAGACTTCATTTGAAGCATCACGACTTATATTTTACTGCATTCCTTTCAACCAATCTAAATTATGCTATACCAAAGGCGAGGTTATAGTCGGGCAAAATTTTGTATATACAAGCGGAATTAATGTCTCAACTTCTCGACAGGCCTCATGATATTCTTGTCATATCAATTCTGGGAAAGCACTCATGTCTACTGATACAGTAAGCGATTTGTGTAATCTCTGCCAAATTCACCTTGGGGCGAACGACGGCAAACAATTCAATTTGGAAAACCGGCAAAGCACTTTGGTACAGGGTGGTGCTGTAAAATCTTTGATTTAATTCCATTTTTGACAGAGATGAACTCTTCAAGCCAAATGCAATTACCATTCATATAGCTCTAATTACTTTATTAATAGTTTTAATACCAGGTAATTAAGACTACTAAATTTAAGAACTCGTAGTAAATCCTTGGAGTTATAAATAACATGTAGAACCACTTCTTTGACCACGAGTTCTATCCGTCAATTTCGAATTATAAATTTATAACAGAGGAGGAGACTATCGCCGATATACCGATAATTCTAATTATATGTGATTGAAAAACCATTTAGTTGTGGTTTTTTTTACTTTCAACTCTGGGATTTCGACTGTTTATAAAAACCATGAAATTAGAGCTTCGAGTCGAAATAACATTCAAAATTGATAACTGAAACTTTCCAAATGAAAACATAATATGTTTTCCCATAAACTGGACTTGTTCGAAGCGTTGTTTTTTTAAACTCTCTCGTTATTTCAAATTCAAACTTTTAAAACAGAAATTTAGAGAGAGAAATATCGAGCAAAAATATTACATAAAATCGATAGGAGAAATTTTTGGTTAAGTAAAGCAAAAAAAAGTTGCAGTTAATAATTATAAATCTCTAATATTTCCAATGATCCATTGGAATATTTAATACTTTTAATATCGGTTACTTTATGCGAGAGAGTTGTAAGCCGTTAAGTAAGTTAAGGTTGCAATTAATTTACTTTTTCCGAAATATCCCAGCTATAAATGAGCATCATTGTGAGCATCTTTCATTACATAAATATTATGCATTTCTTAACTTGTTCCGGATAAAGGAGGCAATAAGAAATGACAGCCGCTCAACGTGCATGTCGTAATATAAATTGCCTTACTTTAGTGCATCGGTAAAGTAGTGGGAGATGTAAAGACTACTTATTGATATCTGGATTTTTCAAGTTACTCTCGACTCCAAAAGATAAAATATTCGGCTCAAGTAGACTTTTCTTCTTTTATAGACTTTACTTTCATTTTGGTTTAAGGCAATGCCATTTGTAATTCATTACCTATAAGAGACCGATGGAAATATCCTTAAGTATTATACCACAGCATGGTTTCAGGCGTAATACAAAACCATTGCATGAGACATTGGAGACATTTAGATTACTCGAACTTGCGCAGAATATCTGAAATAAGAGAGCTGCAATCGATCTCTATATTATTCACATCTATGTTCTACAGTAATTAATATTTTTCTTTTTGTCCCAAACGCGATATTATGTGTATTGTATTTCGTTTTCTGTAAACAGTAATTCAACTTCAAATTGCAATCAAGAATATTAATATTTACAAATATAGATCCTTTATTTTTTTTCTTCACAACTTTTGCATACAATTCCCTCTACTACTTGCTCTATAACATTTTTCGTAACTCCTAACAAATTTGATATAATTTTCGGCACAAATTCATAAAAAAGTGTTCCCATTTTTTCTTTTTTTTTTAAATATTTAAACTCAATATTTCCCAATTTATTGTGAATTTGTATTATTGTTTATTTGTTTGTTTTAGTTTATTTCAAATTAATTAGTCGTGTTTTCAAAAAAAATAAAACAAAATTTTGTATATATTTTTTTAAATTATTCAAATAATTTTTTATTTTTATTTATTTCTCTTTAGTTTGTTTTAAATTTTCATAAATAATAAATTATAACGTAATTTGTTTACAGTGGGGTGGGGGAGAGCATTAGAGGTGGTGTGGGGGGGTTTTCCAAAATATAAATAGTAAATTGTTGTTGTAAAAATTATTTTTGTTTTGTTTGCCAAAAGTCAGTTTTATTTTCGTCCTTTAATTAAAGTTGGGGTTTTAAATATAAGTTTTCGATTATTTTTATGCTATGTGGGATTCTTAAAGATTTTCTGTTAGTATTTAAAATACAAAGAGAAAATAATTTTGTTGGTTAAGTTTTTAATTTCTTGTTATGTTCTGTCGTTATTATAATATAATGCTTTATTATTTTTTTTTGTTTTTAAATTTTTTATTTTTATTATTATAATAATTAACTTGAATTTGACTAGAGTGTATAACTTTTTTTTGGGGCGTTTTAAAGTGTGTTTTCTTGAAATTGTGTGTTTCAGTTTTGGGGTTGTGTAAGGGCCTTATAAAAAATTGTTTTAATTTTTTGTTAAAAATTATTTTGTTTCTTTTTTTTTGTTTTTTGAAAAAAGTATATTTAGTTGCTGTTTATATCTTCATAATATATATATGTATATATTTTCAAATAGGCCTGTCTAAAAAACTACATTAATTTATCTTCTTTGGGGGTTCTTCTAGAGTTTCTTAAATTATATTTCATAGTTCAGATTTGGATTTTTTTTGGTTTGTTTGTTGATTTTAATATTTAGTTTATTATATATATATATATATATTATATATATTTTATATATATATATATATATATATATATATATAAATATACATATATATATATATATATATATATATACATACATATACATATATACATGTGTATATATTTGTGGGTTTGGTTGTTTTGTTAATATATAATTAATAATTATTTTTGTTGTTTTCTTTTATAAAATTGTATAATAGTATAATAATATATAGGTTTGTTTCTGTAGAGTTTCTTTTTAAGAAAACACGTTCACTTATCGGTTTCGCGTATCGTTTTCCTAATCGGATCAACTACTACTTATGGGTGGTTTTAAGGGGGGACTTTCATCCGCCATTCAGTTTTCCTTTATATGTACAGGGTTTGGTTTTTCTTGTTTTACTTTGTTACTAAATGTTAATTTATGTATAAGATATTTACTTGACTATGAAAATTATAATATTATATAACTAATCAGCGATGCTATCGACTCAAAAGTATTACAATTTGCAAATTATATTAGATCAAAACTGGAATAGGAAATGGAAAGTTTTTGGTGATGAAAGCTGGGGGCGAATGAACGATTTTCTTGATAGTTTTAAAGATACGTAGGAATTTCCTACCAAAATAATTCCATCTTCAATGGATTGTGAAAAACTAACTAAAAACTCATTAGAAATTGATAAAAACCTGGTGAAAGTTACTAAAACCAGCATACAATGTTTTTTTTTTGTTTCAAATAATTAATTTATAATAGCAATAAATTTTTGAAGGAAAAGAAAATTATTAGTATGGCAAAATTGTTATACTAATTATATTGCTTACTAAAATTCCAATGTCCAATTTCTGGGAACTCAAACCAAAATTTTTGAACAAATTTACAAAAACTTTACTAAAAAATGTAATCAAACTAAATTGGAACAGTTTCGTTACAAGTAAATCTGTTTTTAATAATAAAACTGTTAATAAAGCACAAAAATCAGCGAAATTGTTCACAAATTATTGTTATCCTTCGATTAATTTAAAAGATTTCAAAATTTGAAGTTGTCGTTAGAATAATAAACAATCCAGAGTATGATATACTACAAATTTCAACAATCCTTAACAGCATAACCCGATATAACAGTTTACCTCAAACTGTATAACAGTTAATCAGAAACTGTTATACAAAAAACTGTTATACGTACTATACTATCTATCAAAGTAAGCAAGTCTTTTACAAAGAAATTATTATTATTGTAACATTTGAAACTAAATTGCTCCATCATTTGAAGTTATAAAAAAAATAACATTTTTATAATTGAAAAAAAAAAAACACTGCAGATCAATTACAAAAACAACTCTCCCAAGAAATCTAACTTCTTTGCAAAATTCTTAAAAATTTTAAACTATTTTACAAGGTAGCCAACAAGTGGCTGAGTAACCAAAAATGAGTTTCATAATATTTCTCCACATACATTATGAAATGGGAATAAAATGCGTTAGTATATTTTTGCAAAACTGTTATACTCATTCCTTACACAATGTCATGACGTCAATTGTGTCACTCAAAAGTTTGATAAACTGTATATAAAAACTAAAGATTCTGTGAAACATCTATTCAGACTGATATAAGAAAGTTTCGGTATTACAATTTTCCAATCCTATTTTATAGAAGTTTACATTGTTACAGTGGGAAAGCATCGTAGAAAATGTGGGGGGAAAACTGTTATGCAATCGCATACATATAACAATTGAAAAAGACGATCTATAATTCAATACACAAATCACTATACAGAACAGAAACTGAGTTGAAACTGTTATACGTAGCTTTTTTATTTATGCCAATTTTTCCTAAAGATACTCAATACTGAATACTGATACTGATACTGAATAAACGACAAATTGTTATAGTAGTTTTAAACCTCTCAATTTTTCAAATCCTTTTCCATACAGTTTATATTGTTCGTTATATTTCAGTCTGAGATCCATACAATCGTTCACTTCAAATATGTCATTTAGTTTGTTTTCTTAAAGGTCTCACGTGGAACATTGTGCTGTGACATTTACTTTTAATTACATCAGGAGCTTCATTGAAAGCTTTAAAATATACGTTTAATAGAATTTTGTAGACCTAAAAGACCGTCTTTCTAGTCTAAAACTAAGACTAGTCTAAAACTAAGACTAGCCCAAAATAAACAAATATTTCTTATTGAAAAACTTCCTTGAAGCTTTGACGTTAGCGAGACTAAATTTACATTGAAGATTGTTGCCAAATTAAATTGTTGTAAATTAAAGCATATGTTATTTATGCAGATAAAATGTTGCCGACAATTAGGAGACAGCTTTTTAGACTTATTTTCCTAAAACATAATCCTGTTTCTGTTGGAAAATTTTGAGAAGTTTTATCAATATTGAGCCAAAGCTTTTAGTAAGTGTTTTCGTTAGTGTAGTAAATGAAGCGGTTTTTTCTTTATACCGGAAACGCTCTAGCGGCAGTTAAACGAAAGCTTTTGTTAACTATTATAATTTGCCAAAAATATTATAATCTATTAGTGAACTATCTGTATGTAGGAAAGCAATTAAAATTAAATTAGAGATAAGAGAGAGCTTTTAAGACCACGCCCACGGGTCTTCAAATGAAGCTGCAAAGCTTCTCACCTTACTTGAAAATATTCTAAAACTTGATCAGTTATTCACTTTAGCCTTAAAATAATAATAGGTAAAATAGAAATTTTAACAACTGGTTCGTTTGTTTTATTTAACTGTCAGTCTATAACTCTATAACTTTCTTCAGCTGTAGTTTGTCAAATTAAAAATTACGAAGATAAAAACTTCGAAGGAAATTTGCTTCGAACTACAAAATTTCATGAGTAAAAATTTTATAATATATTCAGAAATTGTTAATTTTACCTCCAAGTTCTCTAGAAATATCTAAGAAAGTTATAGTTCCTTGCTCCGTTCTCTTTCATTCGAAAAACTTTCCATTCTTTGACATTGTATATTCTGTTGTGTATGTATTCGTGTATCTGATTATATTTTCAAGAAAGAAATTTGTTTATAACGGACGGAAACCTCTTTATTTTTGTTAAGGTTTTGTTTTTCTTTTTTCATTTCTTTTACTTCAAATTTTGTGTAACTTAATTAAAGATTTAAAGAATATTATTAATATTATAAAATTTATTAACAAATTATTGCACGTTTAAAAATAAAATGTAGAATCCTATGTGTTTAATTAACATATTAGTTTTGTTTTATTTATTTATGAAATAGCAACTTTAAAGTTTCTTCTCCTCCTCATTATCGTTTTTAATGCAAAAATTCAAAAGTAGTTTATAATTATTAGTTCTTGTCAACAATTTTAATAATTTTTCTCATCTTTTCAATAATAATTAATAATCATAATAATAATTTTGTTAATATACTAAAATATTTTTTTTTGTGTTCATTTACCTTTCGGTTTCAATACTAATCATAATAATTTTCGGATTTTTAATAACTTTGCTATACAATAGTAGTTGTAATTTTGCGATATTTTTTGTTTGTTTAAAAGTTATTATTTCTTATTATTTGGCTTATTTAGCTGTAGATTTCCTTTTTTCGAGGAAGGGGGGGAAGGGATGGAGGGAAGGAGATAGGAACTAGTAGGGATGGCAGGGGTTCTGATATTTTTTGGGGAGAATTTGATTTTGTTATAAACAAATTTAAAAAAAAAGAAAATCTAAAAAACTTAACAAAAACAACTGACATGAAAATATAAAATTAGTAAAGTTGCAATAAAAGCTGGCATTTGGGAGATATTTTGCTTATTAGAAACTGTTATGAAAACGTGCCCAACAATGTTGTTTAGCGACTAGAAGATTAACTGATACTGATCTAAATTTGATACTAAATCGTATGAAATTTTCTGAAATTCTGGGATATGTATTTGTATAACAGTTAAAAATTAACTGCATGTATATATACCTGAACTTACTTAGTAGCTTTTATGAAAATATTAAACTGCATACGAATCGGCTATGGTATGGGGGCGGTGACACTTTCTATAGGCTCTTTCGAAACTGTTATACTGCATATAAAATTTTCCAAATGATTCTATGGGTAAACTAAAATGTTGGCATATAAACATAAATATATCCTATAAAATGAATTTATAATAATGTTATACAGTTAACACAGTTAACAAACTATTATACTTTACAATTAAAAAAATGCTACCCAAATTCAAATGCATATTGTACGTTTTCTAGAAAAATACTTAGAAAAGTAATTGGACAAATTTTCATTGGTATCTGTCCCTCGAAAAATTTTCAATGTTAACAAATGTTTGTACTATATCGTTAAATACTGTTGCACACAAATCTGCCAAAAATGTAATTGCAGTCATTTTAAATTTTTTGAAAAATGCTAATGTCAGTTATACGGTATGTTGACAAAACGTTAAGAAAAATAGCAAACTCTTATAATTTCTGGATAAAAATTCTCTTATACTACCATTTGTGAGCAAGAGATTATTATGTTATATAATATTGTATAACAGAACATATATTAAACTATTATACTACTCTTTTGGACGTTTCTCGATCGACGATCGACGTCTCTGTGTTGAAAACAGTGCGAAATGTTTTTAATGCAATCTCTATAGGAAAAACGTTGTATAACAGTTTGAAATATGTTGTACTACATTATGTCATACACAAATTTCTTGCTATCTCAGTTTGTGGAGAATTCCAATTCGGGAATTTTAATCACTGCGACGTGTTTGAACTATATAATTTATGCGATAAACGAGTATTGTATATACGCGTATAGCAGCAACCAACTGTTACGCCGTTATACAAAATTGCCAGCTTTTATGCGGGTTTATGTAACGAGTCTATAGGATTTTGCAAATATCTTAATAACCAAAAATATTATAAAATTTTTTCAACTTTAATCAATTAATATTTTTTTTTTTTCAAAGAAAAGTTAAGGTTCCTAGTCGTTATAATTTTAAAAATTTATTATTTTCTATAAATGTGCAAATATAATTAGCATTTTAAAGTCATTGTTTGTTTTTGGGTTGTTGTTTTTGGTTTAATAGTAAGTTATATTAATTTATATTTTTTTTGTATTTTTAGTTTTGCATTTTATAAATAATTTTTTTTATTTTTCCTTTTGTTAGCAATATACCTGTATTATTTATATATTCTTCTGTAAGCAAGCTAAATCTAAGTTTTTTTAGTTTATTTTTATTTTTATAAATATAATAAATAATTAATTAAATAATCAATGTTGTGTTAGTGTAAATAATAAAAAAAAAACAGAACAAAATTAGCTTATAAAATAAATTTTGTAAACTAGAAAGATTTATTATATAAGAAAAAAACTTAGTGGAATTCTATAATAAAATACTGTAAAATTATTTGGTTTGCATGAAATTAACAAAAAGAA
>JAHXMU010000145.1:2264672-2343694 GCA_019455685.1 Philornis downsi | reverse complement strand
TGTATTCCTCTTCATCGATCAGCTTTTGAGTTTAATAAATATATATTTATGTATATATTTTTACGATACTTTGGCAAAAAATTGTTGTTGTGTTTCTTTTTTTTTGTGGTTTCATTTTCTTTTCTATGTTTTTAAGTTCAGTGTTTTAATGATTTTCGGTTGTTGTTTTTGTAGTTTAAAGGTGTATAATCGGAATAAATATAAGTTGTTATATAATATTTTTTTTGAGTTTTTTTCGTTTTTTTTTCTTTGTTTTTCTTCTTTTTTTTTTTTTTTTTTTGGTGAAATTTTCTTTTGGTGTAAAATATTTTTGTTCAATTGTGACGAAAGAAAGTAGGAGGAAATAATGACAGGACTGTTATTTTTATCTGAATGCTGGAGTCTTATCTGAAAAATAAGGAAATTGAAAAATATTATTAAATGGATTTTTAAAATATCTATAAAATTTACTATTTGCATAAAATTATTATTAAGAGTTTTTTATAATGTCCGGTGTTTTGTAAGGAAAACACAAAAAAACCAATACTCGAACGTTGCTACTATTAAAGCAAAATATATTTTATTTCAAGACAAATCTTTCAATACGAATCTGGTTAACCGTATTTAAGCATTTCGTGATCGAGCGTGACACAATGGCCATTATATTAGCGGCGGTTATCTCGATAAATCTGATGAAGACTGAGTAGTCAGTCGAGTAATAGTCAGGTCTAATTAATGCTTCTCAAACTGTGACTTTCGAAATTGTCGTCAAACAGTAGACCCCATTGATAGAGGCTGAAAATTAGAAGATGTCCATAATGTTATAGCAAAATACTCGGCAACTACCAGACTGCTTGAGAACAGTAAAATGCCGTGCAACAGATTAGAAATTCAATAGAATTAATAGACACACATTCATATCTTTGATATCAACAATATGGAAAGAGCTTGGAATGTAATTTATTTAAACAGAAAAAAGTGTCAATACAATCCTATCAATAATATTCTGTTAGCATTTTCCGTCAGAATAAGGCTATTAAGGTTTCAGTAGCCTAATTTTGGCAGCGACCGCCAAAACGCGAGTAGCAAAAGCGAGAAATTTTTCTTTTTCTAAAAAAAGAATGCGCCGGAATATATGCAAAGAAGATATGCGAATTCTCGATTGTCATATCAACTATAAAATTGTAGTAGACCTTATTGATACGCGATCGTACAAGTATTTCGAAAGAGTAACTTCATTGCCTTTTATCTCAGAAAATTGATAACAATATAAAAACAAAACAACTGAATTTTAACAGTGCCGTACAATCATTTTTGAAGGATTATAACTTGTGTATCTAATAGAAATGTAAGCGTTTCTAAATAAATGGTCTTCCAACTTCTTCTGTGAGATTTATTAATTTCCTCACTCGCCTTCTCAGAGAGATTTACTAAATCTTTTCACTTGCCTTCTCAGAGGATGTCTGATATACGGACTTCTCGCAGCCTTCAAAATTATACTCTAGCAGGTCTTTTTTTTCAATTAGAGTTGTGCCCAGTTATGTCGACTTTTCTTTCTCTAGACAAATCTAATGGAAGCCTCTCAAACAGACATTACGGGTCGTTCAATTTCGACAAAAGCTGGCACATATATTTTGTATGTGGCGCATGAAACTGATGATGATGATGATGATTAACATGATGAATCCTGTTAAAAATTTGCAATACCACCGCAATCGTTTGTCTAATCCGTACTTGTGGTTGCAATTTAGAAATTTTGGTTACACTGCTTACACAAAACACGCTTTTTTGAAAAATAGTTACATTTTGCTCATATTTTTGTGTGACTCCCTCACTAACTGTGTTGACAATAGACTGCGTCAGTTTATATTTCCATATGGTCCCCCTACATGTGTATGACCACCAAGCTTGTCTCTATTGCTTTCACAGAATTTTTGCATTTTAACTCAATTTAAAATTGTTCAGGTCGGGCTATGTTCATATTTTGAGATATGCCTTAATGGCGCACCCATGCCAATGCTCCGTTTGACACTATACTTTATAGATAATGTCAAAAAGTATCGGGAATTGTTCACTAGAACACGAAATATTTAGCCTTCATTCAAATTTATTCATTCAAATTGATGCACTGTTCAATTTTTGGAAAGAAATTTCTTCACAGTAATACATTTGTGAGATAGAGCATTATCGTGGTGCAAAGTCCATCAGTGTTTTTCTAAAAAATTTGATCTTTTTCGACAAATTTGCTCTTTTAAATGCCACATAACGGCCAAATAATATTCACTATTTACCTCCTGATCTTCTGGCGAGAATTCCTAGCGCGCAATACAGCGTAATCAAATAAAGCAGTTAGCAATAGCAATGATCTACTTTGACGTAGTTTTTCTTGGATTTGGCTCAGTCGGAAGGTATTACTCCGGAGCTTGTTGACTGGTTCGCAAACTCTTAAATTCATGTCTCATCACCAGATATAAAGCGTTCTATGAATGTGGTCTTCAACGACCTTTACGTTATTGAGATTTAGATGAAATTTCAGATTTTTCGGAACAAATCGAGCGGCAGCAATGCGTCTCATAACTAAGCTTTCAAAATTAATTTTACAAATTAATTGTTGAGACATAGAAAGTTTAGTGACTGTCTCTCTTAGACTTAAATTACTTATTATTATATTAGACTTAATTAAATCATTTAGTTGACCCAGATTTCCGATTTTGAATGCACGGTTCCACTTATATATACTTGCTTTTGATAAAATTGATAAAAATTTCTGTAACATGTTCAGCTATTCGTCACATGAAGTTCCATTTGCAATATAAAATTCTTTGTTTGATATTTCAATCCATTCCAAAAATTGCAAAACACATTTGAGATTGACTTGACAAAATCGAGCACTGCAAACGACCTAAATTATAGATCGCGCTCGAACTCTGCGCCAATGTAAAGGGAAATTGTGTCGATTTAGCGGCAAAAAGAATTTCGAGGTTAAAATGACCAATTCTTGGTATTTTTTCAGAATTTATATTACGGATGATATTTATAACGCAGCACTGCATTTTCGACATCACAACACACTCGCTAATACGGCCACGTTTAAATTCGACTTTCTACATTTCATTGCTAATAATTATATATAATTTGCTCCAATGTCGATGAATTGCGCTTTCATTATATTTCATTCAATTATTACCTATACATTATCATTAGAATCCACTTCACAACCTAAATATAGGGTGATTTTTTAAGATTAAAGTTTTTCAGGTTGGCAGCACTGGTTGGTAATGGCGTCCAAACATCATCTGTTAAAGTGAAAAGTGTACAGTATACTCTGCTATTTCATCATGAAAAGACTAACAAACGAGCAACGATTGCAAGTCGTTTAAATTTATTATCCAAATTCGTGATCTGTGATAAATATGCATCGTTTGATACGACCATTTTATGGTCACCATAATCGGCCTGCTGAATCAACAATTCGGATACGTAAACAAGCAAAACTGTCGCATTTGGAGTGATGAACAGCCACATGCAATACATGAATTACCGATGCATCCCGAAAAATGACAGTCTGGTGTGGTTCATGGGCTGGTGGTATCATCAGTCCATTTTTCTTCAAAGGCGACCGTCGAAGAAACGTTACCATCAACGGCGAACGATATCGAGCCATGATACGCGATTTATTTTGCCTCAATTGGCTGAGTTGAACTTGGTTGACATGTGGTTTCATCAGGACGGTGCAACATGCCACACTCGTCGTGAAATAATTTGGTGGGCAGCTTATTTCTCGATTTGGCCCCCAAGATCTTGCGATTTAACGCCTCTTGATTATGTCTTGTGGGGTTATGTCAAGTCGCTAGTCTATGTGGACAAGCCGAAAACTATTGAAGTCTTACAGGATAACATAACACGCGTTATTCGTGGAATACAGGCCGAAATGTTCGAAAAAGAGACGAAAAATTGGACCTTCCGAATGGATATTTTGAGACAACATTTAAATGAAATTATCTTTAGAAATTAAAAGGCAAAGTCCAATTTATCGATTCCAATAAAAAATGTTAATGTGTGAGGCAAATTTGAGTGCTTTATTCGATTTTTAAAAAACTACGATTAAAAAATCACCCTTTAGTTTTTCAACCTCTATAATCTTAGCCGAACCTAGCACTACGTTATGTATAGACAATAATCAAATCGATATTTAACATAATTTCAGTGTATTTCCGAATCGTTCAATTTCTTTTCATTTTATTTTCTTCTACTCACCTATTTTTGTTTTAAAATTATTGTTGATGCCATGTTGTTGTTGTTGTTGTTGTTTTCTATGGTTGTATAAATGGGAAAACAATATTTGTTGATAGGTAACTTCTCCCCATTTCGGTATATTTTTTGTTTAGATAAATTTCTAATTTTTTTTTTTGAAATCTTTTCGATAGATTTTTTTCTTTTCGTTTGAGAAAAACTATTTAATTCTTTTAACTAACGTTGCCTGGGAAGCAAAATATTGTGTTGCTGATGCAAATGTTGCGGCTGTTGCTGATGATGAAGATGTTGAGGCTGATGATGTTGTTGTTGTTGTTGGACAAGGCGGGACTGCAGTGGTTGTTGGGGGTTACTTGAATTGGACAAAGGAGAGGAGGAATCGATTTGTAAAACATAGAACTGCATAAATAATTTGGTAAACGTTTGCAGATTCAAAGATGATGCTGACGCTGCAGATGATGATAATGACGACGACGACGATGACGCAGACGATTGAAAACAATTCAACATTTGAAGGAACTCTGATTGTTAATAGGGCCTGCTGGCATCTTTTGGCCGTTTCAATTGTACCTTCAGTCTTTTCATGCCAATCTGGAAGCCATTCATGGCCTGAATGGCAGCTTGAGCGCTGGCAGGATTATCAAATGAAACAAAACCTTTAAGATACAAAGAGAAACAAAAGAAAAACAAACACGTACAAGTTAATTGAGACAAGTTGCTAATATTTTATTTTTAATAATGGAACTTACCAAAACATTTGCTTTGATTTGTTGCCCTATCAATAAACACTTTCGAACTGATCACATTGCCAAATGGCAGGAACATTTGCATTAGCTCAGCGTCACCAAATTCTTGCGGCAAATGATATATGAAGAGATTACATCCTTCCGGTCCCGATATGGAGCATCCTGGGAACATCAATAAATCTTTTTAGGGCCACATGTGTGTAAAAAAGAAAAGAAAGAAAAGAAGAAGAAAAAAAGAAAAGAAAAAAACAAATTTTCGTTTTCATAATGAATATAATAATGAGTTGAAACTAAAAATTAGATTATGATTATGAGCGTTTTTTGGTCTTGGGGTTTTCTGTGTCTTATTTGAGTATGATGATCTAACTGCGGCGAAGGGGGGCTTGCGAGGGGCTGGAGAGACAGATTTTTAAGTGTTTCAAAGGGAAATAAAGAAAAAAAAAAATAGAAATTACAAGTAAAATAAAATTAAGTATTTGTGTTTTTATAAAAATTGCCTAATTGTATTGATATTAACTGGTTGATAAGGTGGACTGCAGTTTCGATGAGCTTCAATGGAAAATTCATATCTGTCCAGCTATTCGAAATCTGCACGTATAAAAACCATGAGTATAAATTGTGCTACAAGAGAGAAGGGTTAAATAGCAATTAATCAAGTTTAACGCCCGCAGGGTTCAGTGATTTCGAAGATTTTCAATTTATTTACCTCAGATGTTTAAACGATCTTCGCTATATGAAACGTGGAAAATACAGGATTATCAGACAAATGTCTGATTTTGTTAACCTAAACTAACTAAGAACTAACTCAGAACTAAGTTCTGAAATTAATATCGAGCAAAGTGATAGACCTCTCTGAGCAATCATATTCTTTCTGCAGAATTATGAGAACCGATTGTATACTTTGAGAAACAAATCTTACAAATTTTACACAAACTTTGTACATTTTTAAATCTGCTGTTTATGTTTATTCGCCATTGAAAGCCAAGCAGCATTTGGATTTTTATAACAAGAAAATGTGGAAAATCAACCGGGAAAAGCATTTTTAAAAGCATTTTGTGAGTTCAAATCTTCCGATTTGGTATGATCCCTTACTGAATTTTTGAGGGAAGAAAAAATAATTGAGAGAAGAATTCAAACGAGTTAAAAAATCAGTGTTTTTCGTATAGATAAGTGCAACTCGGATAAAGTTATAGGAATTTAGTCTCCACTTTTTTATTAGAGTATTTTAGTGCCTTGCTAAATTTAAACAGGGCCGAACAAGCAGATAAAAAATATCTGTTTGTCGTTATTGAAATTCCGAGACTATTATGGGAACTTAGCCTCTTCTTTAGTATATGTAAAGTACTGGATGGTAAACAGAAAACCTAAAAATTGAAACAATAATTAAGGATTTCGTTTTAGAAATAATTCAGTTTCAAAATCAGCTACGTCTTTAGTAACAAATAAATATTTACTTCCGAATGCAATCGGGGCCATAAAAACAGACTTCGCTATTCAGACAAGTTTATATGTAAAACCTATTCCTGAATCAATTCACTACAGAAATTAAACGCCGAATATCATTTTTGAAATATGGAAGTGTGATTCAGCGAATTTTAGCTAGAATGATGCATTTGACAGATGAAATTATAAGTGGCCGTACAAAGATTGACGATATATTTCATTTTGAAGTACCAAAGCCAAATTGAGCAAATTCTGCACTCAGTTTAGCGGTAACATCGTAATCGAACTTCTCCCTACAGGAAATAGTTAACTTTTTTTGGAGTGTGAAGGCGTGCACCAGCGACATTAAAACAGTAAAGACTAAATTAAAAGCGGCCGTATCAGTCAAATTAATAGAGAGTTTGCCATTTATTTTGCAACAATGAAATATCGAATATAATCGCGGCCGTACAATCACGTTCTTGTGAGAACCTTTTGTAGCATCCAAATGATATTATACCAAAAGAGATCAAAACATATGACATATATATAGGTATATGTGACATATATAAGTACTTACTGAAACGCAACAATATTTCGAAAGCTTAGAGAGTTTTCAAATTTCTTTACATCCCATGAATTTCATGTGAGAGAACTTCAGAAATGCAATGAACTTAAACGCATTACATTGTGGACTCATTGAATGCGACCTGGTTTTTCACGACGACTCTAAAATTTAGTTTGAGAAAGTTTTACCCTACGCATTGAATAGCCGATAGTTTTACTCTACGCATTTTATTAATAGCCGTTCAAGGAAAATTGATGCTTGTATTGGGAATCAAATCCAGGATCGTATGTCTAACAGTCGCGTGTGCTAACCATCGTACCATTGCCAGTAGCAGAATCGTTATAAGCTAACCATAAAACAACAGATTTATTAACGTTGCAGGACCTAGTGATAGATGAAAGAATAATGTGATATTTGGAAAAGAACTTAGGTTGAAAAAAAAACTATTTCAATTACTGACATTTTTATTGCAATGAGAAGATAAGTGGCGAAAACAATTGCATACTTTTGGGTTATTTCAAGTAGTAACAATTCATTCACGAAACAGTGAACAACTTGGTTATTATTTTATTTGACCGCAAGGAATCAAAATCTGCTAAAGGTAACGAATTTTAAAGCCTTTCATTTATCTGTGTATGGGTGAGTAAGTAGATTCTGATAAGCATTTTGCTAATAATATTGTTCAGAATTTCATTGTTTACTATTATAGAGTCCATTTTATTTTCCAACGAAGTTGTGGAGAACTGATGTATATTTCCGGATGAGTTTGCAAAAACTGCTTGGGAAAAAGAAGCTTGCTCTCCAAGCTTCCAATAGCAACGCCAACGTTGGGGGATTCCAGGGACCTGAAGTAGGGTATTTCCCACAACGATCTAAAACATATAAATGTAAAGTCCTCATAGCTAATCGGGGCCATATTAAGCCAATTTTTTTATCTTTCGCAACTTCAAGGCTCAAACACTCCCAATTTTGTCATGATCTTTTAATTGTCTAACAAAATGTGAGTTTCAGGAGCCCCACGGGCTTTGTCCCTAAATTGGGCAGAATATTGTTTACAATGTTTATTGCTTTTTATTGATTATCTTCACAAAATGACAACTTTTCTATTGGAGAATATGATCCAAACACTATTGCATATTTTTAGGTGAATCAATATGGTGCAATTTTCTTAATGTATAAAAATTTCTGAAGAGAAGTATTAGATTTACTATTAAGCTAGAAAATCACATGAAGTTGGGCATCTTTCACTATATATGGCGATGTTTTATAAAAATTAAAATTCTGTTTTTGTCTTTGCGAAATAGTTGCCCACAAAAATTAAAATAACTGCTAATTTGAAACGAACTTTTAATTTATCTTAAGTCTTCCAAATTTTCTTCAATGCCAGTGATATTCTTTTATTCTGTGGTCAATGAAAGAAAATTGCAGGATAACGCAAATAAGAGTGAAGAATGATGAAATTCAAATTCAGTCAATATTGTTGCTGCTCTTGTTTGAGTACATATTTATATATAGTATAGGTACTTATTTCAAAAATGGAGTTGGGGGGAAAATGCGAATTAAGCGAACAATTAACGATATGTAACAAAAAGTCCACATTTCAAAATTCTGTGTAGTTTTCAAGCTACAATAACTTTTCAAATCAGTGATTTTCGAACAACAACGTAATATTGTCACGCAATATTGACAAGAGGGAAAACGTTATTAAAACGTTATAATAGAATTTCGAAATATTTTGAAAATCACTTAATATCTCAAAATAACAAATAAGTCGTTTTATTTTTGTAGGCACAGAACTAACAACTTGTTTCAATTTGAGTTGAAAAATTCCTCCATAACAGCAGTCCACTTGCTAAATATTTTACTCTTTTCTTTTCTATATTTTGTGTAAAGAAAAACTGTTAATTTTTTTTTTTAATTGGACTAAGGCAAAAGGACTCATAAGGAACCTAAAATTGAAATAAATTATAAGTAAAATTAAGGAAACTTAGTATCAATGAAACATAATAGCTGAGTGTTGTATAGCAGAAAAACACCGACATGCTTTGTCATGCTTAACTTTGGAAAAAAGCAAAAAAATAATTAAAACTTTAATTTATAAAAAAACATTTAAATTTGTACAGTTCTTTTTTTGTTTGTTCACGATAAAAAAAAACTGAAATCAGCAAAAATTCTTGAAAAAAACAACATTCATCCATTAAAATTTTCGATTACACACTCACACACTGATACACTCACACTTATAATAGAATACATTTACCAACACAAATATAAAGCATACATTTAGGTTGCTGGGCAGGAGAGGAGCCGTAAATGGGAATCAAGGGTAACCATAAAAAACTCGTCATACATATAATACAGGACCGTATAACCGTTTATATTTGATATATTTTTTTGTTTTAATGCCGTCGTAGCCATTATTGGCATTTAATACAGGAATAAAGTGAATAAATTGAATGGCATTTGGAAAATGTGACGAAAAAAGACCACTGGAATATTTTGTAATTTAACAACAAATACCATTTGAGGGCACGTCGTTTTTTTTGTGCTTCCAACTCCCAGAGGACGACATATTTGTTAATAGCATTTGGTAATTTCAATATTTATTAAGTTTGGGTGTGGTAAGACCCATTAAAACTTCTAGCGGAGGTGATTTATTTTTTTTTTGCCATTTGTATTTGTTGTATAATAACAAATAACGGAAAAAAGCAGCAATTTAATTGTTGTAGGACGGACTTTAATACTATTGAAGTATGCAAAGTCCGTAAAAGTGGTTCAAGTCAAATGACCATTAAACTAAAAGTTTTTATTTTCATGCCAATAAACATATGTAATTTTTAATGCTTAAACAAAATGCATTATACATAAACAATAATAGTAAAAGAAATAGCAGAGACAGAGGCAAAAAGCTGCTGTTTAATGTTAGCTTTTTGCCGATCGGCTCAGGAAATTGAAAAATGTTCCATAAATATTTGCGTTTTTATTTCTTCGTTCGCAATTCAAATTAGACAGAAATTGTTGTTACGGTTGTTTCATATTTATATGGTAGTATTTTTTATGGTTCACCAGCATATTTATGGTATTTACTTTATTCTAATAAGTAATGTACTAAACAGAAAAAAAACGAGGTTCGGAAAGCGACAAAGTATTGCAATTTATGAATGCGCAGTTGCAAAAGTTGTGGCAGAACAAATAATTGTTATAAAGTTCAACATTTTTTTAAGTAACCAACTTTATTAATGAGCTGTACTAATAACAGCCCTTTATTGGCTTAGTATGAAAATCTGTTATACTCCAAAATGAACACAAGGTGTGCTAGGCTTTTTAATATGAGCGGATTCTAAAAAGTAAACGGCCTACACAAGGAAATGGAAAAAAGTATCTAATCACGTAATTTTTAATGACATTATTTAACGACTGATTGTTGTCAAATTTCAGGGTATCCAAGTCAAATTTATATTATTTAAACGCGCGTTAAAAACGAGCAGCTTTTACATTTTCCCAAAATATAGTAAAATGTAATATCAGGAGTTCATTCGATTTATATTGCAAAAAAGTAAAACGAATGATGAGATTACGACAGAATATAAAAGCCTTCATAAAAGTGAGACAATTGAATTTACGGGCAGACGCCAGACCACGCCCAGGACGTCCTTCAGAGGTCATTATTTCGGAAATAGTTGACAAAATTTATAAATGAATGAATGACCGATGGCATCAAACGGGAATGAGGAATAAGACGAGGTCGACTTCCAGATGGGTGTAGCGTTAGCTAACAGTCTTCAAGAACTGCAATCGAATAATGTTCAACTGCTACAAACAGGATTTCTGTGGCGTTTCGTAACTGTAGACAAAATTTAGAACATTCTACCTATAGATTCATTTTCTAGGCGTCCATCCACATTGCACATATTTTCTCACCTTGTTTTAAGCGAAAGGTGTTCTGAACATTTTTGTACCTTTTTGTACCTTATAAGCAATTGTACCTTACAGCTCATATTATATTTTCGTCTCCGACTGCCAATCGTAAAGTCATGCTATAAGCAACGATGCAACTTATAGGAAAAATACATTAATATTTTACAAGTAAAACTCGAGCACAAGCTGTTGTGCATAAATGGTGCTGTCTTCTTAACAGTTTCAAATAATACAACTGGAAATTATTCAAAGTTTTCTCATAGTTCAACGATTGCAAAGGTATCGCATAGGAAATTATATTGTAAACCATATGTTTCAGTATATAGGATACAAACGCCATCTATCCCATTTCATTTGTACTAAGTATCTGAGAATATATAGTTACCACATCAGCAAGAACTCTTAAAATTGTTTTCGCACGAAGTGTATCGTATAAGGAATAAACATACACATACGCACAGAGTTAATAGTTCTTATAGGTTTACAGGCGCCACTTATCGTATTTTAATTGTAACGTTTTGGAAATCATTACCAAAGCGTGAACGAAAACCTTCAGCTTTTTGATCGTTTAAATGGTAATGATCCTCATAGAGTACCTTGTTTGTTTTACATGCAAACTGCTAGCACAAGCTCTACTTCCTGCAGTTTCACCGCAGTCGTACAAGGGCCATAGTTATACTGGAGGTAACACATACATCCATGGATGGGTTTAAATTTATAGGAGGTGGACGTCTCCTACTGTATATAATATTTACTCGCTTAAAGAATGGCATCACCCTGTAATCAACAACTCTGAATTTTGTAGACTGTTGTCGGTACAGGAAGATGCATATTGGGTACAAAAAGATCATCCACACCGCCTATCGTACAGAAATTGTACTATTTCAGAAAACGGCATCTTTGCATAATTTTTACCTTTTTATTGGATGGTTATATTGTACTATTCTATAAGCAACAACTCCAAATGTTGTAGAATGTCAATGCAAGAAGAAGAATATAAAACAAAAAATGGACCTACAAAGTTGAATATGACGTTTCATATGGCTGCCACCTATCGTATAGAAATTGTATTATTTCAGAAAACAACATTTTTGCGTATGCATCAACTTTCTGTTACTTCATTACAACCAATTGAACAGTATTGGAGTTCAGTATAGGGAACATACGGTGGAGAAATGCATTGAATATGGTATGGAAAACTCGGGCGCCACCTATCGTAGGATAATAATGCTATCTTAGAAAACGTCTCCGATACATAGGTAATCGCATCCTATCGAACAAAATTTTGGCTTATAATTTCTTGGTATTTTAAAGTAAATTGCCAACTTTATCAATTTTCCGAAACTTTTTTATATTTCTTTCAGAGAAATTAAACTAAAATACTTTTTGAAAATCAATATACTGTTTGATGCAATTAATAAGAAAAGTAATATTCTAACATTTAGTAGAAAATAAAAAATTAACTATACTACAAGTATGAAACTGTCTTATTTTGCTTTTGATACTAAAGAAAATCACGTAAATAACTAAGGAATCTTACCTTCACGTGGAGCGGGTGCAACCGCCGCTATAGGTGGTGGTAAAGCTTGTGGAATATGTCCATAAACGGCGGGAAAGGCTGCATTATAAATAATTTTGTTTGGTTTTACACAAAAATCGAAACATTTAAAAGACAACACAACAATTAAGTAGTAATAATGATAATCAGTATATAAATAAATATATATATATATATATATACATGTATATATATATAAGTATATATATGTGTATATATAAATATATATATATATGTATATATAACTATGTAATATGACGAAGAAGGAAAAAAAATCAATAACAACTCTATGTATTTTTTGATATTTATATATATATAAATATATATAATATTATATATATATATATATATATATATATATGTATATATAATCTTTGTATTCATATTAATATCGAATTAAACAATATGTGTATGTAGAGATAAGTAAACAACAAATTACGCAAAAAAATATTTGAAAAACAGAATTGAAATTTTTGAGGGTAATGGCATACAAACGATAACAAACTTCATACAATAATTTTTTTCATTACAATTTTAACCGCTTTTGAAGGGACAGCGAAAAACACCACAGGGCTTAGAAATCTCTCAAATGTATTTATGTTTATTTCATTTTGTCATAAATAATATTTGCTTGGTTTTAAATTATCATAGTTTGTTTTATTTTTTGCTAGCATTTTATGGATAAAAATTAAATTAAAACATTTATGGTTTATTTGCTTATGTTATTATTATTACATTTGGAAAAAAATGTCATTATGTTATTTCGAACGGGTAAAGAAAAATTAATTTACAATATATAAATAACATTTGAACATTACTTTTCAATTAAAACTACCATTCAATGAGAATTTGACACGCACTATGCAGACACTTCACCGGAGGCAGTAACATAGTGAAGCTTTGATTGATATGGAGTGCGGCAAATTTAAACATTAAGGTATTCACTAACTTAGCTATTTTATAGATAAAGATACAATACTTTCTGTATTGATAAAGAAATACTTCTATACATGTCCTTAAGCTACATTGTAAGCTATACTTAATCTCTGATTTCCCATAATTCTTGCAATACCAGGGGATCAAACACATTTATAACATTTCATAATACAAGCAGGTTGTTAAACGATTTAGAGATTTAATGAAACCCTAAGAATTCTTATCGAATTGCAGAAAATCATTTGTTCTTTGAATGACAAAGTGAATATTTTAGATAGTGGAAGCTTTTGGCCATGATTTAAATGCATATTTGACGCTCTCATTCAGCCATTCTGCACATACAGAAAATCAGACGATTATAATTGCAGGAAAGCTTTTGTAAATGATATATAAGAATCCTAGAATATGTTGTTAAGCACAACCTCTTCACGCATATAATCCTTCCAATATCGAGCGGTAAGAAAGCTAGAAAGTTAGTTAGATAGTTTCCTAATCAATCTTTGAACTTTGCATATGTCTTGAACTTGCTTTTAAGTTAGCTTACTAGTGACATGTTTCGCAAATTTCAAAACATTTTGGTAAGGAAATAAAAGCCTCACAAAACTTTATATACTCATACTCGTATATGTAGAATCGTCTTAGAATGGGAACATTAATGCGTAAACAGGGGCTAATTGTAAGATTTAGCTACTGACCACAAAGAGGTTTATTTTAATACGGCTTCACAGCGCTTTTTTAAGATAACTTGTGTATATAGGTAGCATTTTTACTATGTGTACCTTTAATTTTCTTAGCAGAAAATGAAGTTTCGATAGGAAGCTACGTGCTACTGTTTAGAGCCATGGAAAGGCAAAGCTTTTGCTTAATCTACATGTTTAGAAAAAAAGCTTATTATAATTTCAATTAGTAAGTTGGTAGCAACACGTTCTTTATGGACGAAAAATTTTCCTTATATAAAAATAAATTTTTGGAGAGTTGTAAAGGAAAGCTTTTCCGATCTGTGCCTTGACACTTTTGGATACAAAAAACATTTTGCTATATTTCGACGCGTCTCTCAAAAGAAAGCTAGATCTTTGTAGTGGGACTAAAGCTTAGGGTCTAAAATTGTCGCATGCACCAAACATTGTGAGATGGTTGGTCACCTGGTTACGTTAGATTTTGTGAACTATGAATTTATGGAATCCACTTTTGAAGACTTTATCAAACTAATGTTTTGAATAAAGGCTTTCCGCCGCATTTATGGAATCCACTTTTGAAGGCTTTAACAAACTAATGTTTTGAATAAAGGCTTTTTGCCGCATTTAAAATCAAAATATTAATCTTCTATGCGTCAGCTATTTAATGAAGTTGTTATAAATATTCAAAAATCTGTCAGATGGAAGTTACTGAAGAACGTAAAGCTCTTCTAGTACATTAAATTTGAAACATTATTTCAAATTTATTATGAATTAAATTGGCAAATTCTTTGTATTTTTTACAATTACAAAAATTGTCTCAAACCACAAACGTATGAAAAAAGGGGTAATTTGTTCGACAAGTCTTAATTTGATCGATATGTAGTAGACATTTTG
The DNA here is from genome assembly GCA_019455685.1 of Philornis downsi. Lineage (NCBI taxonomy): Eukaryota > Metazoa > Arthropoda > Insecta > Diptera > Muscidae > Philornis > Philornis downsi. The sequence continues at coordinate 2,328,742 of JAHXMU010000145.1, read as the reverse complement.
CTATTGATTGCCTGTCGCTGATGGTGCCACCAAATGAGATTTACTGAAGATCTGTCAATCTAAAAGATTTGTTTTTTTTAGGTGTTTCACAGTGTCTCCTGAATGATGTCTCTTGTGTCACAGACTAGACAAAGATATTTTATTATCCTTTGTATTTGTATTACTTGGCACGCAACAAGAATTTATCCAGAAACGTAATTTTTCAATTTTAGAATGTCATGAGCTCACTGTCAATCCATTTGAAATTTGAAACATAGAATAAATGTGGTTTGTAACTTGTTGGCTATTTATGTGGTAAATATTATTGTATTGCATAACTTTGAAATAAGAAAAGCCCCTGTTCTTTCAATTTAAAACGTTATAGTTATTAGCGTCTCAAGGTTTAAAGAAATATGAATTAGTTGTTTCGTAAATAACCAATACTTATTCCTCAGTACTATTATCAGCGCCTTTTGCAGGCAATTAATTCGAAATGTATAAGATAAAGAACAACTTTCAACTTGCTGTCTACTTACTGGACAGCATTTCGCGTAAGTGTATTGCATACCTTCAGGATGAAAAACCACAGCAGTTTTGAAAAGTTGCGATTTTAACTTAAAACACTTTCGTTGTTCGGCGGGTTGCACATTGAATAAATTTCTGTACAAAAAAAATTGCTTTAAATTACGGAGACCCGTTACTTTCACATTATAATCAAATTCATCAAATTCACATCTGAAGAACTTTTTCAATTGGTCGTTCAATTGTAAAATACATTAACCGCTATGGAGCCAGCAGTTTGTTTCATGTCTTGATTTTGCATTGATTTTAGTTCGATATTTTATTGCATTGTAATACTTGTCATCATTTTATGCCATTTGTTTAACAAATCTGTTTATTTGTTGTTTTGTTTTTTTGTTTTTTTTTTATTTCTTTTGTACTAACAATTAATATTTATGGCATGACACAACAATTATAATAATAAGTTAAAAAAATATATATAATAATATTAATAATAATAACAATAATTAAAATTGAACATAAATACTGATTCAAGGAATAAAAAATACAAAACGTAACGTAACAAAATAAACGGTTAATGGGGTGAATTGGTTTCGGTTTGTTATCGCAAAATACATATTTTTAAACACTGAACTTTTGGTTTTACGAGAGAAAAAAAAACAGAACGGTTACGTCAGATACGATTAAAATGAGTGAAACAAATTACGACAGAAAAACGTAAATCGAAACGTAAAAACGATACAAAATTTATATTCTCAATTATTTTATTCAGATGAATGATGGCGAAGAATAGTTATGATTACATAGAACAATGAGAGAAAAACTAAAGGAGAGTAGTTATAAGTTTTTTCTTGGTATATGAAATCATTGAAATCATAAAGTTCATAAAAGCTTTTTATACTAAAGAAAAGTACTTAATTTTGGTTGTAGAAGGAGCCTTTTAAAAGGGGATATTGTACTTACCAACTCCAGGGAATGGTGGTATACCGGTGGCAAAGGCATGTTGCAATGCTGCTGCTTCACCATTTGCCAGGCCTTGGGGTGGTATGGTTAAGTGTAAAGGTGCTGAAAGTGAATAACAATTATAATAAGGAATAACTGAAATTAAACAAAAAAATAAGAAAAATATAGTTTCAAAGGAATTATCGGCACTTTTGTTGTTGTTGTTGTACACAATATTAAAGGGCTTCAGAAATTGCCAAAACAAAACGAAAAACGAAATGAAGGAGACTGACGAATAATTTGTAAATCCTAAAACTACTAGAAAGCAAAGAATGATGAATTCAGAAAGAGTTGTTGGGGAATGCTTTCCACAATATTATAATTAATGTAATTTTGGAATTTTTAGAAGAAACACTAAATAGATTTTTTCCATTATGCAGTAGAGAGTCAAAGTACTAGACAGTTTTGCACATGAATCATGCAAAAATATATGTGCAATAAATACTAACATATTTCACAACTATGAACCTAAAAATATGCACCATAAATGTCAAAGTATTTCAAAATGTGTGAGCTAATATATGGGTGGCCAAAGTATAACGTCATTGTCTACTTAAAGGATGAAAAGGGAGTAAAACGTTTTGATCTCTTCAAAGTTTTGTTTTACTTCTACGAACAAAGAAGTTACGTGCTTCTGACATTCTTTGGAATATTTTTTCGTCAAAGGACGAAGAACCTCTTATTACACCAGAGAATGAAATGGAATACATTTTCAGTTGGAAGTGTGACAATATATGCTAAAGATATTTCGAGCAATCAAATTCAAAAATTGAGATATGCCGGATTTGCACGTCAAAAAATATAAAAGGCAAGCCCGACACTTCTTTTCTTTTCGCACATAATTTAACTATTTTTGACTTTTATTTAGATAATGTCAGGTTAGGGACAATCGATCTCATCCACAAATATGTTGTTGTAAAAATTAGGAAATAAAAAAGAATATACTCGTATAATGCCAACAGTGATGGTGCAATGAATATAAATCTGAAAGTGATACTAATGACTTTGGAAAATTAAATTAAGTCTTGCAATGTAGTAAAGAATTTACAAATTTTCTTTCTCACAGCACACAGCCGCAGCCGTACAATCACCATGAAAATGTGATCAAAAAAATGTAAACTTGTTATAATTGCGAATGCTCTCAAAATTATTGCTTTCCCCGTTAATATCTCATAGTCTTTTCATTGGCGTATGTAGTTCTTTTCCAAGTCGAGATAGATTTAAAAAAATTAGGTTAAAAAAATGTTCCTTTTTTACGCAAAAAAGTTGCCAATCCCTTAAAAAAAGTTAATGGTTCCTGCCGTTGTTAATTAAAATATGGTCATAATCTTTAGGCTATAATTTTTGTATCCCAAACGTTCACAATACATTTAAAAACGTATTGCATATATGTAGGATGAACCACAGTTAAATGGTATTGCATATTTTTAGGGTAAGAGTATGAAGTAACGTTTTGATTTCATGTAGTTCTCTTGCAAAGTTTAAAATATATTTTTGTGGATAATACCCGACCTTTCCAGGTCATGTTGCTGTATTTCTTGCCGTAGATTAGCTGATGCTTTTGCAAAAAGTCGAACAGAAGAATTTCAGAAAAGTTATTTGTTCTTTGCGCCATTTCTAGTCTTTCCGATGCATTCCGATGTCCTAAAATAGACGTAGCCTCTAAAAGAGAAGAGAGTAGCCTTCCTTAACTTCGTTCTTATTTTCTAACATTTTATGAACTGAGTCTGATCTGAGAGAGTAATGTAACTTTTTGGACGGCAGAATTGCACGGATTACAAATTACAACATTCGCTTCTGGCGTCACTTGTGGTAGTAAAAATCATTAAAACCTTTTTAAGGCTTTAACTGCATACAAATTCTAACAGATCTGCAAGATTAACTTTGTAGTTTTTAAAGCTAAACCAATCACTGAATTCATGCAAAGTTCAGAGGTATGTTGCATACATTACGTATGAGCATACTAGGGAATATACTGCCGTATAAAATTTATAATAACTTGGTTATTGTGGGAAAACTTGTTACTTCCACTATCACTTCCTAATAATATTTTAATTAAAAATTTTTATTTCATAGATTTAGACTTTTCTTGACAGCTTTTCCAATACTTACGTCCTGGGAATGGTGTCTGTGGTGGCATGCCATTTGTAAATACACCATCCGCGGCAGCTGCAGCCGCGGCAGCAGCGGCGGCACTGCCCGGTTGGCCATTGGGCGTTTGAGCGCCCATCTGGAAATTGGGCATGGTCGGTGAGGGTAATGAGGGTTGGCCAGCGCCATTAAGGCCCGGAGGTATTTGAGTGGCCAATGCAGTCATGGGATTTATATATGAACCAGGGGCTGTGGCAGCGGCAGCCATTAAAGCAGCTTGTTGTTGCTAAAGTTACAGAGAAGAAAAAAAAAAAATAGAAAATTTTTAATTTAATACAGAAATTGTTAAGCAAAGCATAATGAAACATAAATCTAATGAAATGAATGATAAGAAGGTTATAAAGAATGTCCTTGACGGTAAAGCCTCAAATAAATTAATGTGGACTTTAAAAAAAAGCTAATTATAATAGTATAAAAAAGAGGAGGAGAGAGCAAAAAAAAAGAGGAGAGTCCTGTGGCAGAAAATATAAATTATTATGCGGACAGATATTGTTGTTGTAGTTGTTGAAAGGCACAAGCAGAGTAAATAAGATAATACAAATAAGTGAAGTAACAGTCAGTCAGTCTATAAGCCTTACGATGGCTGATCTGTAAGTTGTTGTGTAGTTTTTCCGTCGACGGTCATGTAAATGCCGATCTATCTGCCGAAATAAATGCTCTAGTGTAGTCTTTCATTACGTTCCGTGATAGTTTACTGAGTTCTAATGTTAAGTAGAGTCTTAGGACACAATTATGAACCAACTACAATCAATAAATGTTGCCTTTTTGATGTATTTCATTTACCCTACTTCCTATAAGCCAAAAAGTGTATTTTTTTGTGTACATAACTCTTATAAAATTATTCTCTGTAATATATAGGTATACTGTAGTAAATAGGAATCCATTATTTTTGCATGACATTGGAGGTTTTATGTAGCATAGTTGTAATGATCCAATTTAGGTCAGTTGTTCGATAACTTGTTGATATTTGAAAGGAAATACTTTGGTTCCTGTTTCGTTTAAGATTAACTTTTTACCAGCAAAAAGTGAATAAAGTGGATACGTAAGAATCTCCCAATCAAACCACCGGAGCTTCTGGCGAGTCACTACTGATGTGTGTGGCAAGACGTGAGCCTGGTGGAACACATTTTCTCTCTTATAGCTAAAAGCTGGCCACTTCTGCGCGATTGCTTCTTTTAGACGGTACAATTGTTGACAATACAGGTTCGAATTAACTGTACGGCAACTCATAGTATATGATTTCCTGCCAATCCCACCAAAGATAAAGCACCAAGTGTCGGCTAAACTCGATTAGATGACGACCGTTTTCGCTTGATGTTGTCGTAAGTAGCTCAGCTACCGTCACCAGTTATAGCCTACTTCAGAAATGAGTCGATTTTTTTAAAGTCAGCAAGGATTGTCTGGTGAAAATTCATTCCATGACGAGTTATGGAAAAAACTCTCATGGACACATACATACACACATAGACAGAAGCTTCTTTATATCCAGCGTTACTGAAGTGTTTTCAAACGGTTTTTGTGCAATGTTTATCTTCTAAGCATTAAAAGCAGTGCTCATATGACGGTCGGAAAGGGCGACTTCCATTATTGTATGGATAGTTTCGACAAAAAATTTCAGGGTGTGGTGCATCTTTGATTATCGCAACAGTATCGACGAAATCAAAATTGCGCCTGATTGGCTATCACAGTATCAGAACCGCAAATACTATTCAAATTTTTAGCCGCTAGGTTTCCGTTTTCGTCTTTATCTAAGAGAAAGCGTAAAATATGCTGTATATTTGCAGGTGCCCAGCTTTGACACGCGGACAATCTGTACTGAGATAAGCAACACGAATTGTTACCTTTTTTATGTCATCTACGAATAGATCTCATGTCATCTACGCACTTATTCCACTCAAGCTACCGACTGTTAAAGCCATCTATCGGAAAAATTGTGAACTTTTTACTATAATACTATTCTATCTAACATTAGTTCATTTTGTAGCCTCAAAAACTTACTGTTCCATTATACCAGTTGTTTAGAAAAATTGTAAATTTAAACCAAGTCTCCTATTTTGCCTTCCCAAAAAAAAGCTCGAAGTCCCAAATGCGGTTGCTAATTCTTCTAGAATGTGTGATGATCTAGCATGCTGCGCTCCTGATGGTATCAAGAGCAGCAAAAGCAACATTTTCAGAAAGAGTTGAGAACTGCAAAGGTAACGTTTTCTGCTCCATTGAAAGTATTCATTCCTATGTTTTGGGGTTTTTCTTACAGATCTTTGAACATTTTATAACAACTTTACCGAGTACTGTATCGAAAATATAGTCAACAATTTTGATTATAAATAACTATTTTTTCTGTTGTTCTAATTTTGAATCTATTTTCATTATTTTAAAGGCAATCAAAATCTGCATTAACACTTCCGGGTTTTTAATATTCGACGTTTTTTTTAATGTTTTTCCATAAAAGTGCCACTCGTTCTATAATCTACGTAAGGCGTCTGTGAAAACTGATTATATATTTCGAAGCAGCCCAAGCTGATGGCTCCATAACAACTTTTTCCAACAGTATTAAAAGTACAAAATTAAAAATTCAATATGTATTATCTTAAGCTTTGTAATCTGCCCAATTGAAAATTACTTTTCTAAAGGTCTGAAAAACTTCTTTGATATGGAAATTTAGTTTAAGATCTCCATTGCCTATGAATACGAGCTTCTGATTTTGAATTTTTAGTTTTATGGCTAGACTTTTCTGAATAATGTTGGGAACACTCTGTCGATGATTTTTTGATGTCACTAAACCAGAAAATGGTTTTAGCCGTATCTTTTATGCGACTATTAACCGTAAGATTTAAACGCATTTATTCTTCTTTTTCAATAAAATCGTGCGAAATTCATTCTTTCAGTAAAGTTTTGTTTACATTTTAATATTTTGCACCTTAAATTACTTGGCAAACCTCGTAGCCCTTCACAAAGTAATGCCTTGTCGTTCACCCTTCAGATATGGAAAAGTCTTCCATCCCTCTCAACAATAATCCTTGCTGTTTTTTTTTTGTCTTTTAGTAGTTCAGCGAAGTGCTAGACCTTCCATAAAATTACTTAATTTATTCTCTTTTCGTTTTTCCTTTATGTGGCCCGTTAAGTTTATATATCCTATTTTATATGCTTGCTTTCGTTTGTCTTTTGTACATCCTTATTGTCCGGGTGTCCATCGCGGTTCTCGTTATTTATTATGTGGGCTAGGGTTTTCATATTTATTTACCTGCGCATAAGCTCCATATGGACCAAATTGATTAAAGACAAATGGATTAAGTAGATTCATATGACCGGCCATTTGTTGCATGCGCCGTATTTGCCTTTCTTTTTCAGTGTCAGCAAATTTAACTACCAGACTAGAGGAAGCACCCTGGAAAAGAAGAAGAATAAATTAAAGAAATTAATTTTAAGAACAATAATTATAACATTAAAAAGGTTTTTTACTTAAAAGCATCAAAAATGCTTGAAATTTTGCTTTGTCTTTCGCAGGAGCTGAAGCCTAAAAGCATGCCTAAGTATTGCCACAAACAAGGAGTGTATAGGCAGGCTTTAAATTTTTGAAGTGCTATACAAGGCACATGTCCTGGCATGGGTAATAGTAAAGCCGCTTAAGGATTTTATTTCCTTATTTATTCCTCTGACGAAGTTTTCAAATAAGTGGTTTTCTTTTTAACCATATCATTGTTAGATGTTTGTTTGTAGGTATCTTCGAAGAGTGCAAAACATAATTAGAATTACTGTTGTTATTTTCAAACTTATTATTATTGTTGTTTTATATGTACTTATGTATACATAAAGTAAGTACATGATCGTATATATTGTGTTATACAATTCCTGTTTCGTAATCCGATTACGTTGGTTTTTATTTCTTCTCCATTATTTCAGGATATTCTAGTTTATTTTTTTTTTTCATTGTTGTTGTTGCCTACTTCACTAACGATTTGAGTCCCTATTGTTTGAAATGACAGCACAACGTTTGTGATGAGTAGTATTGAGTGTCGAGTGTGTTGAGTGTTTGGAGAGTTTTAATGTCAATCACTTTATACTGACAATCATCATCAACGTCATTGTCGATTCCTGTTGTTCATGATTGCGATGGCTACGGTGACGATGATGATGATGATGATGATAATGGTGGTGATGATTATAATAACAAAGGCTCTAGATATATTCTACACAAGACCCCCTGAACCTGGTACCCACCTCGTCCCATCTCCGCAAGTATTTCCTATTGTTTTGTTATCTATTGTGCTGGGGTGTGTTGTATATTGAAATTTAATTAGCATAATAATGCTTATATAATACACAATAAAAATGGCTGATATTTATATACATATTCCAATACACTTAATAGGCATTTACACATACCTATGTATATGTATTACACGGATTGTATATTAACAACGTGTAAGTGTAGACAAGCATGCATATATATGGACACGTGTGCTACATACAATATTATTGTATAATAGACAATGCCATATACTCGTATCTATATAATTTGTTTATGTATTTACTAAAATATATCTCATTATTTTTAATGACAATCTTCCCAAACCTCGCCGGTCCGAATTAACAGCAACAACAATGAGACTCATTACTATGAAATGAATCACATAAATTGGCTTTAGTATTCATTAAAATTGAAACATTTTCGATATAATAGAGGCATTAATTTTATTGGGTTTACAGAAAAATACAATACGTTGTCACCTACAGCTAAAAGTATTCACTCTTTTCGCAACGAATTTTAAACTGTTGCATATTTTAGATTGCGGGTAATTGCAAATTTTCACAGAAGTTTTCAATTGTTAGAAATCGTACAAAGAAAATCTTATGCTATTGTTAGAACAGAAACAAAGCTATATGAAAATCACAATAGTAGTTTGAATTACGAATTTAACTGAGGAGAATTAGAACCGTAGAATCCTTTGGGGATGAAATATTTTAACTTGACTATTGACAACCGCTCAGAGGAAAGCGACGTACAATAACCATAAAACGGAGTCTAAGATTCAAGAAAAGTGTACTTATTACTCATTCCCCAAAGTGAATGTAATTTTTAAATGCTTAAATGCTTAGCATACTTAAGGGCTGATAGTTCACATTTAAAAAAACTTTACCAAACAAAGTCGAACATTTCTATAATGCAGGAAAAATTGCAAAGCTTTTATATTTGCTAAATACATAAATCACGCAGTAATGTCTTTCCAAGAACATGTTTAAGTCGTTGCATATTTTAGGGGTGAATGATTTTCTAAAATCATATCTAAATTGTGGGTATTCGTAAAATAAAGTTGTATCCATATAGTCTGCATGTGACAAATGTGATAAATAGAAACCACAATAATTGTTTGAATTATGTCCTAAATTAAAAATTGTTGCATACCTCCTTAGAGCAAAATACTTTAGCTAGAATATTTAGTACGACAAACCCACATTAATATTTAAAGATAAAAATTCAAAAAAGTGCGCATTTTAGTTGTATTCATTATATATTATTGTATTATAAACTTTATGTTTTTGATTTGTGGCAGACTTTGACACTTATAGCTCTAATAAACATTATATCACATCATAAGACATTAAAAATTGTGACATTCTTTGTAATTATTGCAAAGCGCAATAACAAAATAATGGTCTTTGTAAAAGGGAGCTTAAATTGTGGCATACATTAGGGGTGGGGAGTGGGTTGTTTTATAGCATACTTCAATTGTTGAAACGATGTTCTTATAATAATATTGGAATTAAATGTACGGTAAACAAAATAATCAAATATTGCCTAATTTAATTTCATTTGTTAAAACGATGATCTTATAATAATGTTGCAATTGAATTTACCGTACATTCAATTCAAACATTACAAAATCCACAAATATTGTCTAATTTATATTCTTGACTTACATCGGTTAAAACTGTGGCATGCTTTAGGGATGAGTTTTTATTATTCTACACTATACAACCGTATAATGGAGAACTTATTGTTTTTACCCCTCAATATCGACAAAACAAAGGTTTACGGTTAAAAAAGTGTACATGTTGCCATTGTTCATTCTAGTGTGGCAAGAGGTAATCCTTGTTTTTGACACATGAGTTTCTTGTGACAAAATGTATTATAATTCCCATGATTTAAAACAATTTTGTTATTATCAACACTAAGCCCCTTCAAACGTATAAAAGACCAACCCTCTCAAAACTTTTTATCATTTACAATATTAAAAAAAAAATCAAATTCCTATCTTGGTAAAAATATCAACAAGCCACATGCAATTTGTCTTTTGATATTGCAACGGCAACAAGCAGCAGTAGCTTTTGCAAAAAACACCAGCAATATTGTCACTAAACTACAACTGGTAGTTATTATAACGTATACGCCATGGAAAACCTCACAAAACCGCTACTCTATAACTAAAGGAAGTTGCTACAATCAAGCAACGTGTGGGAAAGGATGGCCAATGCCCTAGCATGTAGTCATTGTAGCTGTTGAAATAAATTGAATGCTATCTCAACACATTTACCAAATACTATGTTATATGTCCACACACACTCACATAGCGAGCAATGGAGAGGGCGAGTGATCTCCAGCGTCAGAGTGTGTGCTGGCGAAACATATATTAAATGTTTATACTAAAAATGCATTTAAAAAGTAATTTGTCCGAGACCGCCAAAAATAAAATCCGCACGAATTTATTTAAACACGACACAAAATACGAACAAAATGTTCGCTATAATGCCATCATACAACCAGGACACATATGGATATACTCTACTCTACTAGTCGGTCGTTGACGATATGCGGATATAAATATACAAATACTTTAGCAATCTGCAAACATTTTGTTTGCCACAAGAAAAAACAAAACGAAGAATGGGAAACGACCATATAGCCGGCGTTACACAGCCACGGGTACATGTGTTTATATCCTGCCATATTTACATATATTTTCAAAAAATAAAAAAAAATCGCTTGAAAAGATATGACTATAATATACGTGAACAGCTAACAAATAAACCTGTTGGTCTCCATAGATTTCGTATGCAACATGAGGCAACAACACCGCATACAAAGCACTCACACACTTGATTACAGAGCAACAAATACTGGTAGTTTGTAGCACATTATACACTCTACAAAGTGTGTAAGTGTACGCGTGTCTGTGTGTGAGTTTGTGGCAGACATTCACACAAGTGCCGAGACGAGTATACTGTGATTACGCGAGGCTATGTTCACATTACATGTTCACTAATGGTTGAACAAGCCGCAAGCATATCCGGTATTATAACATTGCTTGGAAAGTTCCATTTTTTGCCTACTCCATTCATTGCTGGTTCAGCTCGTTGGTTCAGCTCTAGCCTGGGCATAAACTTAGCTTATATGGTGGTAATGGTAGCGACGACTATACATGTGTGTGTGTGTGTGGAATAAAAACTGGTGAGAAGGCGTTTTGCAACTCGAGCAGCAATCAACTAAAAGTACTTCAATGACAAGCCACTATGAAAGTTTTTGGAAATTAATAGTGAGATAATGAATGATCCTGTTGTACAAATAAATACAGGCATTTTCAATAAGCCTAACGAATTTTAAACTGAAATGATGTGAAAACAATATCGAAACAGAAAAAATATAAAAAAACTTAAATAATCTATTCTTAGAACTACCACCAAAGGTTATCCTAGCATACACTATAATATGTGTTCTTTGCGCGTTTGTTCAAAAATTCTGCTCGTATCGTTCTAAGACTATACTATAGGTTATGCCAAAATCTTATGTGTTAGGAGAAATATTGCTCCTAAGGAAGCATTTTAGTTTACATAAAAATTTCATACACTTCAGGGCCAGGACTTGAGGGAATTATGTGTGGTGAAAGAATCAAACAAATTTCTTAAAAATTTCCAATAATAATCTTACAAAAAGCTATCATCTGATTGCCTCGCTATTAACCTTTTACGACAAGTGCTAAATTCCACAAGTTTTATGTAAATGTATATCTGGGACAATGTTTAATCTCATACTTAATGAAAGTACTATTCTCCCGGTTGTGTGGCACAAGTTGCTGAATATTTGAAAATATTTTGTAAAGGTCATTTCAGGAAAAACTTATATTTATTTCTTAATTATTTTATGCAATTCAAATAGAAATATGAAATTTCTAAAGAAGTCAAAAATATATTTAAAAGCACATCTAATTTGCAAAGAACAGAATTTTTGATATATATCAGGAAGGAATTTATAAGTGCAAGTTATAAAGGAAAAGTTGTTGTCACATAGCAAATATGTAGACATGCTAAAGTTTCTTGTATAGTATGCAATATTGTAAAAAAGTAAACACGAACAAAAAAAAGGATGTCTTGGAATAAAAACTATATAACATCGCCGTAATATAGAATAGAACACAAATTGTAATGTAGTTGAAAAAGTCTTGCAAATGTCTTTTAGGAAGGAACGTGTTCTAATTTTTTCTGTCTTTTTTTATTTTTTAGCAAACTTTGAAATTGTTAATAAGCATTAACAAAAAAAAAAAACGGATATAATTTTATTTATCATACAATAATTTTTGTTGGTTTGCTGTAAGAAGTCCACTGTGAAGGCCTTACCCACGGTGTGCGCCACACTGGGCATATTACAATGCGATTGTCAACGTCCCCCTGGAATAGCCAAGAAAAACTTGGCAAAGGTGCTGACAACTTTGGTGCTACCACAATTGTTAGTCCTTTCTTCCAGCCAGGCGAGGTTTGTTGTAAGGTACGAGTTGAAATTATACCAGAGACAACAAAACACAAACATATGCCTTTAATATTCACAGTTTTTCAACATCAAATTTGAAATGGCTAAAAAAGGATATATGGGACTAAGTTTAATTAGGTGTCTCTTGATAGTCCCACCGTCTAAGATTTGTAGCTTATAGTAAAGCACAACTTGTGACGTGTTTAAAAATGTCCTTTAAAAAAAATTATATTAGAATTTGTTTGTGTTTTTCAATTGTTTCTTTTAATCCTCAAATGAAATTTGACTAAAGGTCGAAAGGAAAAAAAGATCACACTTATTTGTTTTTAAGAGTTCTTTTTAATTGCAAAGTAATTTGCTATTTGCTATCTTAACTAGCCTCCGTTTCGTATATCGATGCCTACATTCCATTTCGATTCTTTTACGAATACTTCCTTAGTTAACCTCCTTGACAAATTCATATATTTCAAGTGAACATAATAAACTGATTGCATACACTGAAGTGGCATTGACTTGGCTTTAGCTTCCTATCCACAAGCACACATATCCTCTACCTCTATCCACATATGCATGAAACCAAACCAAATGTACGGTGACTGTGATATCAACGACATGCTTTAACTCTCATGTGCCTCCAATAACACCCACGGATTCGGGGTAAAAGTGTTTTCCATAATATCCACATAAAGCACATACTTTTGCGTACGGAAGTAACGCTACAACTTGCCGCCTTTTGGTTGCATTAATGTTCTCCACTAACATCATCAACCAAACACGGTGTTGCTACTGATAAAAGCAACAAACAACTGCACATTAGTGTTAACATATGAAGCCATGTGTGTCTGTGTCTCTGACTGTTTCTGTGAGTGAGAGGTCCTTGTTGGTTCCCGATGTGCAACAGAAATTCCCCCTCTCTCCTGTCTCTTCGCATCGGTGCTGTATTCATAGCCCTCGCACTGGGGACATGTTTACATGGCTTTCGTGCCAAAATTATTATTCGTATGTTGTACATGACAGTGGTTTTTATGCTTTGCCATAGAGGGGGGTAACAAGCAGCAACAACTCCAGCAACACCACCATTTTCCGCAACAACAATGTTAAAGAAAATGTATAGAAACCAGGAATCGCTCGTGCACACTCGTTTGTATGTGTAGTATTTATATTACCAAAGGACTACTTTGTTGCGGTATTAAAAACTGTTGCATACTTTTAGGTGTTACTGCCAAGCACTATAATTTAAATCGTATAAAATTAGCAAAAAAAAAAAAAAAGAAAAAAATCGTTGAGAAGCAAAGGTGAATGAAAAACGACAGAACACGATATGGTGCTATTTGTCGCACCAGAAAATGTCACGGTGTTATAAAAAGGGAAGCAACATGACGGCGACAATCTAAAAATCAAATGCATACCTTTTGTTAAAGTTTAACACAAATTAAATGGCAAAAAATGCGCGACACGAATGGAAAAATATACATTCTATTTTGCGCCCCAAAAGTATGCATTATTTGTGGTGCAACCTAAAGGGTACGCTTTTGTTTTGCAACGCCTATGAGGTATGTTTTAGTTTTTTTGCAATGCCGCATTGGCATGCTTTATTTATTTTATAGTTTACTAAAGTTTTTAAACAATTTGAACGCATGCAGCAGTTTTTTGTTGAAACTTTACTTTAATTGTTATTTATTTCCCAATATATTTTATTGTTTATTTTCGCTTGTTTGGTCCACCATCTATTTTTTTTTCGATTTGAAAATATGTTTGTTATAAACAAATAACATAGCAGTCATGACAGTTTAATGGGCTTTTAAGCGGCTTTGGCCTAAAAGGCATTTTTGCCATCAGCACCAGCGTCCGCAACAATAGCAAAAATCAACGACAACAACAAAACCCTTTTTAATTGATGTTCAACTGCTGCGCTGTGTTGCCATTGTCATCCTGTTTCCCGTCTGGTGTTTGGTTTTGAAGAGCGCTTTTTTTTGCTGATGTTTGTTATTGAACGTTCCATTATTTATGTGGCTGCCTAGATGTAGGCTTTACTATATGCCATAAGGTGGGTAATGTTTTATAAAAATGAAGTTTTTATTTTATTTTATGTGATTTCTGGCGTTTAATTGAATATTTTGTGCTTCTTGTTGTTAATTTGTTTTAGAAAATTCATTTATTTAATGGAAATCGATAAATTTTGGAACAAATAATGGTTGGCTGCATTTCATTGGATGGTTGTGATAGGATTTCAAAAGGGGGCTATACGTCGTTATACAATGCAGTGGGCATTTAATCATACAACATTTAGGGTTTATTATAAAGCCATAGATTAGAAGTAAACCCAAATTCCGCAATGGATTAAAGCGGTGAGAGTTCGTTGAAGGATTTAGTCTTAGAACGAATTACAAGTAGCTTTTCCCTAAAAAGGGATTTATAGTCGGAAGCTGAATCTGTTTTTGTTAAAAATCAATACTATCAATTGATGATAGTTACCTTCAATGCAAAACAAAACTGTTGTCCTGTAAGAACTCCGAACAAGTATTTGAAATATCATATCTCATAATTTTCTCGTGCTTATTTGTTGGTAACAAATTGTTGCACCTGCTAGAATGATTTGCGGCTAGTTTATATGATGGAAATCAGTAAATATCACACAAAAGAATGGCTATCTGTATTTAATATAAAGCAGAGGAGAAGGTCGGTTGAAAAATAAGCAAACTTACTGCATCTTATTCAAAAAAATATTTAGTTTTTGAGATTATTTACTCTAAAAACTAAAAATTTTGCAAATATTCAAACTTATAATGAAACAAACTTCATTCCGAAAAATGAGTATTTTGGATATTTTATACTCATGAGAAATTTTTCCCTCCACACCTTTTTGAAGCAGACTATCCTCTTTATAACAAATTTTGTATAAGTATATTCAGATGGCTTATATGGCCACAGACTGCATAAAGAATTTTGATCAATTTGAAGAACAAAAGCAAAAGGGATGCTAAACACTTTTCAGGAAAAAATCGAAATTACCCGATATTTTTAGCTGATTCTCAGTTTCAAGCAGCGGCGTATTTTATATACTATACTAAACATAATTTTCTTAGAGAACATTGTAGGAAATCAGCTCCAGATATGTATTTGGAAATATCATGACGAGGTTCTTTGATTTAAACGACTTTATGAACAAACCAAAAAAAAAAAAAAAAAAAAGACCAGAAGTGAACATGATAAATATATGGTATGAAAATATAAGGATAAGTTAGGAAAAGGTTATTGTATCTTTTCTATTATGCGATATGGTAACAAAGCTTTCAAAGCGATAAACAAGCATAAGAATGGGTCGAATAGTAAGAAAAATGATTTAAAAAATAGCAAATCTACGGAGTTAATGTCGTACGCATAGTTGTTAAAGAACTGAGTATCATTCAAAAGTTGAAGTATCATTTAAGGTATTGGAATCGTTATTTCCCCTTGTAGAATGGGAATGATAAAATTCAAAATTCAGAAAGGATACTAGAGGAAGCACAACACTTTTATTGAACTGTTCACTTATAATAGGTGTGATAATGAGTAACTGTAGCACGTCTTGTTTTCGAGGAAAATGGAAGCGAATAAAATAACCGTAAGGATACTCCAAATGATGAATAAAAATGCTTAGTAATAAATTAACTGAAATCGATATAGAACTTAAATATTTCAACAAAATTTTGAAAAAGGATATATGTATGATCGACTTCGGAAACATCAGTTGTTAAAGGATTCTATTGCATAACTATTTTAGCTATTTTAAAAATACAAGTTGTGGTATACTTGAAATATGCTTAACAAACCATTTTGAAAATGAAAAATTTTTACATTTTAAAGTTAATAAATTTCGTATTATCGTATTGTGCCATATTACAATACTGCAAAAAAAAAAAAAAACAAATATATACCTATATAAAACTATAATTACAATAAATATGTTTGCTACAAGAACTTAGCAGGAACTTAACTTATAAGACGACGATATTGTACTTTTGGAAATTTATATTGTACATCTTTGTGCACTTTTTAATTAAGGCCCCTATTTGGTGGTGAAGTTCACATAAATATATAGTTTTTCATATTGTGCGTATATGTCCTGTTTGCATAAGTGTGTAAATTCCTTATCACAGGCAAATATTTTGGCATTTTTTTTTTTACAGAAAACGAGGAATTCGAATGGTTTTGAGAACAATTTCTAATATTACCAAATGCCTAGGTAATATTAGATCTTTAAGCAAATGCTCAAGCGTTCTTAAGTCGGTCATTTTTAAGTTAGACGTTATTATACAAAGGGTGCCAAAAAAAGGATATTTGCCAGGAGATATAATTTTTCCTGTTTCAAGAAAAGTTTATATACGTAATTAAAGTCGCTTCCAAGCAACAAGTTGTGGTAGAAATAAAAATGTCCTACTAATATTATTTCGGAGCGATTATTTATTTTTGTTTTTAAAAAAATATTGTTATTTGCCACAATTTAATGACTTTGGGTTTGCTCACAGTTTACATTTATATACAAATAGTTTTGGTTTTCACAGCAATTTCTGATTTGCTTTCAAATGCCAATTTATGTCCTCCTTGGTTCTTTTCTTCATTTACCCCAGTGTACAGCTTTGTTACAATTCCTCTATTGTAGCTTAAATTGTTCATCATAATGTACAATCACATGCACTATATTTATTTTTCATTCACTTTTCTTTGAAATTTAATTTATTTTCATTAGGACTAAAAGCAGTTTTATGTAAAACCAACCACAATTCCGACCTGAACACTTTTCCACTTATCTGAGACTCTCTTAGTATCCTCGATTTCCCACTCCGCTCGTATTCGTTTTTTCCTTCTGGTGCTAGCTGACAGGATTTTCACTGCGCTGTACTTATGCTGGAAATATTTAATATTACAACACTATTTACGAAATCAAAAGCGAATCATTTAACAGAGAACTTTCACCCCCTCAGCGGGGGCAGCAAGTAATGACAACTTTCAGACAGAATGCCTGATAGAATACCAGATATAGCAAATGAAGGGAAAACAGAGAAAGACCAAATGGCGGGTGCTATGCAAGAGAGAGGCCAGAAGTGTAATGAAACTTTTTTCCCAATGTAATTGAATTAAATGCGGGAAAAGCGAAGTGAATTAAATAAGTTTTCGCCATTTGCCAAGTTTTTTTGTGGAGTGTGTTGCTGTTGTAGAATGTCGACAATATTTAACTTCAACAGAAAACCAGCGACAACCACGAAATCAGCAACATCCAAAGCCTTATCCTTGGCATCAGTGACTACACCGCTGAAGTGAAAGAAAGCATTTGGTTCCAGGCCATATTAGTACAAGTTTGTGTAGGCCTTGTGCGCAAAAACTCGTTTTCTACTCCATGGACTTTTGCATAAAAGCGCGTTTTATGAAAAGCCGGGCAAATACAAGTATTTAAACGTTTTATCTTTGCCAACGACATTGTTACGTACACGCTTTTATGGGAAACTTCTTAGATTTCAATATGAAACCACCATCCAAAACCAAACCTTTTGCTTCAAGTCATATAAAAGAGAAAGATGGGTTTGTGAGGAGGATAGGAGAAGGTTTTGTGTTCTTTTTTCTATTTGATGTGGTACCACACAAAAGTGGTAACAAACTTTCCAAAGCAATAAGCGAGCATAGCGTAGAATGGAATGGGAAGGATAATGATTTGAAAGATGGCAAAGCAATGAAGTTAATGTTGCATGCATAAGTATAAAAGTACAGGGTGTATCAACGAAATGTCATTAAAGTACTGAAAACTTTATTTATCTGTAAAGTGCTGTAGTGGTTAATACTTTTATTTGTTAATATTGGGTTGTAAACTAATTATCGGCAAAAATTAAGCATATACTTTGAATATCTCTTAATAAATAATGAAAATCTAGCGAAATTTAAGTAATTTTCTACGAGATTTTTATTTGATGCTTTATTGTTGCGTAAATATTGTCCTATAACGAAGAATACAATTTTTTACGATTTCACATCAGTTTTAATAGTCAGCCGTTACAACTAATATTTCGGAAGTTTGACCAGTCTTCAATGTGATAGAGCGTCTTATTTTCGGCAAGCTGTATGTTCCATGCAGTCGTTGTGGTTTTTATGTATGAAACAGAATTTCATCACATAAAAATTTAAAATATAATAAAATATTTTCACTTTTTTTATACTTACTTCTCAAATTATTTTTGTGATTTCTGAGCTTCGAAATGTGAAATATTACGTTATGTACTTTAAATTAATATTAATCATACGCATTCCTATTGTTCCCACAATGAATTATTCCTTTTATCAATTAAATATTTAATTATGGAGTTATTTTTCCTAATTCAAATAATTACTGCATTGACTCGCAAGTCAGTTTGAAGCTCTGGGGCATTTTATTTGCATAAGTGAAGAAATGATTTAGAGAATATAAGTCGAATTTTAAATTTGTTTCTATTCTGTACATATATTGACATTTTTATTGAAATATTTCTTCAATTCACGTAGTGAATGTGAAAAACTTTCAGATATTATATTACGGTAATATCTCGTTTAAATAAGCTATATTAGTAGAATTCATGCGCCATCTATCGTGCACATTTTTAACTACCTCAGAAAAGATCACAACAAACAAAATGTATTCCTAAGCTCGTTTGTTTTGGAGCCCATAAGTAAAGTAATACATCCATTTGGAGAATAAGAAAAAAAAATGTCTAGGTTTCTTTGCTATTGTAGATATTGGAACATATAGGCTGATATACGTTGATTTTTATATAGAAATGTCAAAGGGAATGTGAGTTATGATTCTTATAATTACTACATTTATTGCAAGAAGTTTTTTTTTCCTTAAAGTTCTACGATGCATTGTATCTCCTTGTCCCTGGATAAAAGTTGAATAATCTTAAGTTTTACAAAAGAATCGTACCTTATTATGAATAAATATAGCTATAGCTACGATAGCTTCATAACTAGCGATAAATTCTTGAAAATGAATTAGAGATAGCAAAAAACTTTCTTATTTTGTAAAAAGTGTGAATATTAAATGCTTTTTAAAGCATATCTGCAAACATCTACATCTACAAAATTGTAAAATTGTTGATATGATGAAATGATGAAAAGTTGATACATGCATTGAAACACCCTTTATGTTTTGTTAATAATATAAGATCCTTTGACAGAACAAGTTGCAAAATCGCTATTTGCTAAATTGCGTTTTGATACAAAAGCTTTAACTTTTTTCTACAACTTTGCCTTCTCTTTCGTAAACTTCCTCTCCAGCAAAATATATATATTTTTGCAACAATTTTATCCGCTATCTTTAGAGTCAACCGCTCATTTGCGACTATTTTCTGGGTAGTTTATATACTCGTACATTAACTGTTTGATTTATTTGTCGTAAAAGATTACACAAAATAGTTGGTCCGTTTAGTTTTTTATCAAGGTTTTTAATGTATTTCTTTTTTCCAGAACTAGTTGTTTTTTCAATTCACTGTTCTTTTTTTTCTCAAGAATTACGTTAAATAGTTTGATCGATTTCGCTACATTTTTCGCCATTTGTCACTGTTTCGCCTTGGGGGTACTCGTTGTTGTTGCCACCCGTCAATATATGTAGCAATGAATGCTGACAACGAAATTAAAATGTTTTTGAGTTGCAATACATTTTTAATTAATTTCAATTTTGTTCGGTGGGGGGTTGAGATGTTGTTGACTGGGTACGGCAAATTTGATGTTGTTGTTAGTGGTAGTCCTGATGGCGCTGCTGTTGCTAAAAGTATTGGTGGCTTTGTTGCTGTTGCCATTGTTGTTGCTGCTGAGAATCACTATAACATTTTCCATGTGCAAAATTAATTGAAAATGTCATTTGCCGCAAATTACTCAAAAACACTAGCAACAACAATAGCAATTACATTCACCAAAAACAAAATCACACAGAAAGAACTTTTCTTGTACAATTATACTAACTGCAATTAAAGAAAAATATTTATTTAAAATATAAAATTTAAAGTATATTTTTGGGGTTATAAATAAACATGTAGAGCACCATTAAGGGAGGCTAATGGAAATTGGTATACATTACTTCTTAACGGGGATACATAGCGACTTTAAACAATCATTCGGCCTTTTAGGAAGAACATTATGGAAGAATATTTTGTTTATTAATTTAAGACGTAGTTATTATTGAAATATCTAATATGTAGTGTAGTAGTAAATAAAATATCGAATTTCGTAGTTTTCCTCTCAATTGGATATATAGTATTACGTATACGTCTCGTTTTTATACGCACGTAAGGAGGAAGGAGTGGTATGAATCGGTCGATTTTTTACATTTTAGCAAGCAAAAAACCCAGGACAAAAATTGAACAAAAATTCAGGATACTGCATGTTACGTGCATACACGTACCTATTGCATCAATTTTATTATGAAACTCAGCAATATTCAATAGCTGTATTGTTTAGATATACCTTTTCCAAATGGATTCCTACTTGGGGGTAAGAAAACTATTACAATTAAAGCTTGGACATCTTATTGAATCTTCTAATATTCCAGTGGCTGGTAGGATGGAGTACTTTGCAAATTGTCTACTTGTTGGTGGCCACTTCAGCTACTCAGATATACATTTTTCATGTTTTCCAAAAAAAGGTGTGGAAATGTTTATTGAAACTCAAAGTGTAATCGCACTGTATTACTGTAATCGTACTGTATTATTAAAAACACGCGGGTTGTGGTTGATACCTAAATCGCTGGCACAGACTTTGTGCTCGAATGTGGAGTTCCATTGCAACCGGGTGCTAAAGACCCATAGAGTAGCAGAGGTGGTAAGATAGGCCTCACCGCCGCCAATGGGGATTATGTTCCATACTAGCATAATCAATTTGGTATCTCCTGGCTGCGAAGAAAGGGTTGACAATATGCGGTAGTGTCAAATTTTACTTGAATATCCCAGGGGGGCGTTGGCAATCGCATTGTAATATGCCCAATGTATCGCACACCGTGGGTAAGGCCTTCACGGCGAGACTCACGTAAAACTCTCGTGGACTTTTTCTGTATTATTAAAAAATACCTGAAAGTTTTCCTTAAATTTGTTACAAAGTTTAAATGAAAAGTTTATTTGAAAAAATTAAACTTTATTATAGTCAATTTTCGCTTAAGTTCCTAAGGATAAGTTTAGCATTCTCATAAGAAAATAAAGTCAATCATACTTTACGTATCATTTATATGTAATATAAAATATTATTCATACGCAACGTATTATTAATAATATATTTTGCTTACTTTTACCACTTTTGAAATATTATCTCTGAAATCTAAGCATACTTGTAAGTTAATTTTGTTGCAAATACAGCTAAACACCTCAGAAGAAAATGTTGGCCGAATGAGGTTATGCAAATGAAATTATTCATTCAACCCTATAATCAGATGTAACCATAAACCTTAATTTTACATATCATACAACAACATTATATTCCACCTTCGGCTTCCTTAGTCTTATTGCAAGCAATTTAATAATAAAAATGTTCGTAATAACCCCAAGCAATCGCTCATTCACATGTATAACTCCTTTCCATTTCCTTTCTTTTGCCGTTGGTAACAGTCTCGAACATGTTTAAAACATCCGGTTTCCGGTTTCCCTATAATTTATTGGACAATTTTATGACAATTTCCCTTTAGAATGGAAGCGAGCGGCAGAGGAGAAAAAATAACATAAAACATGATATTCTCATTCATTACCAATGAAATATAAAATTCTACACGTCTTCGAAAATTGAGGCATTGGGATTTCAGTCAGGCAATCGAAATTCTTTGCATCGACAGACGTGTGCAAGGATATACACATATACATTGTCGCCGTCATCCTCGTAGTCGTTCATCATTTTAATGCAACAGGCCGTTTTATGTATGAATTGCCTTTACGTCTTCTAAATGATGCATATGTTTTGTTCGTTTTATTTCAGAGTCTTACGGTGGCTTTTTTGGTTTGCTTCCAAAATCGCATGTTGCATGCAACATACATTATTTAACTGAGTGCTTTTGCTCTCTTTCTCTGAGGCGTTTAGTGTAACAAAAAGGCTAAACGTGACGCTATTAAAACAATTTTTAGTTTAACTTCCGTTTAATGTTTTCACAAGTGGCAGAGTTGAAAAGTTTTTCCTTGGCTCGATGTTCGGGAATATTTTTGTTTGGGGTTTTTTTTTTGTTTTGTTTTGGCAAAACATATATTATTATTTTTTTTTTTTTTTGGCAACAGCTATTACAAGCCTTCTTCTTGTCATACAACATAGCTTTTATTGTTTTTTAATACCATTTATTTCGGATTGCTGTTGCAAGCGGTTTTTGCGGTAAGAATGGCATATAAGCCATTCGTTTTGTGGCTCGCCATTATTATGGCCAGTAAGTGTACATTAGTTTGGTTGTCTCGCTGTTGCAGTGTTGAACTTGGCAAAGTTTCAACAATACTAAGCTGAATTACTGGGGCTCACACGCCCTGGCAATATGGCCATTGTGTTGAAGTGTTAAATTTGATAGTTTATTTGTAATGTAACACTCTATTAAGCAGCTGTTGAGTGAGCAACGAACAATGAATAACGAAAACGAATCAACGCCAAGTCAGCGATATTGCGAATTGAAATGAAGTCCTAAGCATTTTTGGAAAAAGGAAGTGAAAAGGAAATTGGCATTAAAAAAGGGAAGAGAAATTTTACAATACTCACATCTAAATTACGAATCTCTGAAGTATAATGTTAAAAAAAAATAGAATAAAAAAGAAGTTGGTAATCCGTGTTATAACTGAAAATTGCTTAGTTACTTAAATGGCGTCTAAAAGAGAAGGTATTATCTATTACACGACACACGTGGGAATTTTTTGCATAATAATTGTATGTAATTGAAAATTATCTTCTGCAATTTATGGCATATACATAATATGGAATTATAAATTTCCTTAATATTTTAGTTGCCTTATGGTTCAGATCTACATAAGTCTATCTTAGTGTATTAATGTGAATTTAAAGGTCTTCCCCAAACAAAGTGATCCATAAACCGTTTAATAATCAAAAATTATTTTCTATAAATTCCAGTGTATAAATGTTATAGGTTTCCACACAATGAATCTTGATATTGCATTTCTGCATTACGTTTGTAATAGCATACGCCGAAGTATGAATTACAAAATTTTGACGTATTGGCACACTTGGATAAGTGAAATGCTGACAAGTGGAACAATTCTATAAACTTCAGCTGCTAATGTCCCAGTAGCTGGAAGTACAGAGTATGCAAATTCTTTACTTAATAGTGAGCACTTTAGCTGCTCAGGTACACATTTTTAATGTTTTCTAAACAAAAGTATGAAAATGTTTATTGAAACTCAAACTAAAATTGTACTGTATTATTTAAAACTAAACCTCAGAGTGTTTCCTTAACGGATTACTAATTACAATCTCATATTGCAATACATTTCCTTAAAACTTGCGTGTTACATTTATGATCTTAAACGAAATCTTTTCTTTGGAAAAATTAAACTTTATTATAATAAATTAAGGATAAGCTTAGTATTCTCATAAGAAAATAAAATCACTCATACTTTACGTATCATTGATATGTAATATATAATATTGTTCATACGCTAGCTATTATTAATGGTACATTTCACTCATTTTCCCCACTTTTGAAATATTATCTCTAAAATTTAAGCATACTTATAGATTTATTGTAATGTAAATACAACTAAATAATTCTGAAGAAAGTGTTGGCCGAATGAGGTTATGCAAAAGAAAGTATTCATTCGAACCTATAATCAGATGTAACCATAAATGAATGAATTTTTTCTGGCCAGAAAGGTCCGCCAGTGAGTTGTGAAACATATATAGGGTGGCGCATAAGCAACGTTAAAATTTGATCAGTGAATGCATTTTTTGATTAAGTCTTTTTTTTCGTCTCTTTACATAACTATGTAATACTTGGGAAATTTATGATGGAAAGGCTCAGCACAGAACAAAGAACTAATGTTGTTCAATTTTACTTTGATTCAGATCATATCAAAATTTTTTTCAAGTTTGAAATGCTCCTAGCGCTCCAACAATTTACTGATTGGTTCAGCGTTTTGGGCAATAAGGAGCTGTCAGTGATCTTCCGCGTGCTGGAAGACCTCGTGCAGTTCGAAATGAAGTGACCATTGCTCGAGTGGAAGCAAGTATTGAGGAAAGCCCCGAAACTCCCACCAGGCGACGTTCTCAGCAGTTAGAGATGTCTAGGCGATCTTTGCAAAGAATTTCACATATGCTACATCTTTTTATAAGTGGGCATAGTTTTATCAACATTTACTTCTATAAGATAAATTGTATTCTTCATTGCCTTCATAAGTGGAATGTTCCTTTATTTACCTTTACTTAGAAAAGAAGACAGACTAGAACTAGTAAACTATCTTTGTGCTTCAACCAAGCAAATAATGATTGAAAACGCATTGCGTTTTTCAAGAAAGAAGTAAACTAACGAATATTTTTTGTTAATTTTCTCTCCTAAAATGTTTTCCCTTAAATTTGGAGTTTTTGTACCGAACAGACCGTTCGTTGACGTGATTTTCCTACTAAAAATTCAGTTTTTATGGTTTATTTCGTTACTGAAAACTATGTTCTAAAGAGTCGTGCGTATACATTATGTGGAAATTTAATGTTGATTGGTATCAGATTATTGTTTGGTAGTAATGAAATAAAAAATAGTTAGATTTTTTCAACTATTTCGAATTCATGGTATAATTCTACAGATTCGAGCGTATACGTAATACAGATTCGAATTAGTAAGATATAGTTCTTTTTTTTTGGAGAAAGCGTCTTACTTCAAGGGATATACCGAAGACTTTCAATTATAAATAACTAGCAAATGTCTTTAAAGATATGCATGGAGTAATTTATTTGCAATAGTATAAATCAGATAAGTTGCAACATACCTATATAATCTGTGACAGAATCTATATATGGAAAGAGCGTGTCGCCACGTGTGTTGTATAGACGTTTACATAGTTTGGTCGATTGTGATGATACTTTGGCGTGCTGTTGCTTATATGACTATAAAAAAAAATGTTTAGAATTTATGAATTTCTCCAAAAATTCGAAATTTCTCCATATAATTTAATTATTTCTATTCATTGTATGATTGTATTATCTTTTTCCATCTGGTTATAAAAGACGTTGCGTATAAGTAAATATTATTTATTTTATGAGATCTTAGGAAATAATTTAGATTAATGTTTAATGGAATTCAAGGCATTTTTATAGAAATAACGCTTAAGTTTACAATAATCATTTTCTTTTTGAACTTTGAGCATTATCCACAATTTCGTGTAAGAAATCAAGAAAGCATTTCAACTAAATTAATATAATCCATAGATATCAGCACGTTCACCAATGTTCTGAGATGAATGCCCATCATATAAATTGCTTTGATATTATTACACAATTTCTGCCTTATTTTCAATTAATTTCTTTCATGTGCACTAAAAAAGGTTGCAGTTTAAAAATTCCGACAAATTATATTTGTTATGTAAACATTTTTATTACGATAACATTTATATTACAGCAAGCAACAGGTAAATACGAAAGTATTATGCATGAACAAATTTGCATGATGTGAAACCACATTAGGACTGAGATTTAGAAAGTATTGCGATCTACCAGAAAACAACCTGTATGCGCCCCAAAGTAGGCAACGCTATAATAACAATTTTCTTACAACTAGTACTATAAATAATTTAAGACCACATCAGTTACAGTCCTGCAGTGATAAAAGTCAACTATTGTAGGTAAAATGAAGTGGAAAATGTCAAGCAAATATACATGCTTGCATTAGGGATACCTACACCTTCATGAATGAGACTTTGTGTCCTACAACCGAAAACAGTCTTGTAAACTTATCCTTGCAAACAAATAATGGGATATTTTGTATTGAGCTGTCAAGGAGTCGCAGAATGTGCAAGAGCCGCAGGCACAATAAATACTTTGGTTGCCGGTGTTGTTTACTCAAAAGTAAGGTATTTCTCTACCTTATATAGAAAATCTAGAAAAAGAAGATAGGGCTTGGGTACATTTGTAAAATTTGACAACGTTCCTTGTGCGACTCATCGTAGTGTACTAGCATGCAACAATACAATTTACGTTATGGATCCATTCTATGGACTGTTTGTTTGTTTGCGTTTGAGTCTCAGGCAGAACCTTTAATGCCTCTCAAGACCTTTTTACAAGTTTTCCCCCAAACTTGTCGAGTATTTGCACGAAAGCTTAGAGCAGAAAACCTTTCTACAGCACCAAATGGCTTTTAGTGCCACATTGATGCAACAACCCCCCACTTAACCAATAGAATCTCCTAACAGACTGAGAAAAGTATCTTCGAAATGATTCCTGTTGCTTTCATGGGTCGAGGTTTACTCAAGCAAAATGGTCGATAGTCATACAAACAACAAATAAATTCAACACTCCAAATCTTCCAAACTGAAGCACCAACACAAATGCATACTAGCTGGGCAAGAGAAAAAAGGACAATGATTCTTTCAATGCAACAGTCAAAGACATGCATAGTCACACATACCAAAACATCTTCAACAATACAATGAATTTTACTCATACACTGACATGCTTTGCATCACTTGTAGAAATACTCGAACAATACTTAACAGTTGAAATACTTTTGCAAAAAGGCGGTAGTAGGGGTCTACAATATCAGGTGGGTCAGTCAGGCGCTGGAGGGGCGTTGTCATACACTTAAGATATTGCATGATGGTGTCCTTTTACAAAAATATGTATTTTAAAAGGCATTTCTCTGATATAAAATGTGGGAGTTGCTATTCATTTTACTTTATACTCGTGTGTGTGCTGCTGCTCCCCCTCCCTCTCCCTTTTTGATATCCTCCTGCTTGAAAGAACCAAACAACGAGGTGTGTTCGAGGGGAGGACTACAAGTTAAGGATATACCACTTAATGGATGTTGTTGTTGTCGTTGTTGAGGGCAGGAAGAGTTTAATTTGATTGGAAAATTGATGAGAGTGCAACAGCCGCAGCAGCAGCTTCAGTGTTAAGAGTACTTAAGGTTTACTGGTGGAGTAAAGAAAAAAAAAGAAAACAATCATGTGAGGGACTTGAATTTAATTACACTAAAGCTATGGGGGATTTAGAAGGTAGCAACACACAGGCAGCAACTACAGTTAGTTATATAACTATGAATGAGGGAAAAGCTGAAACTATGGAAATGAAAAGGATCTTAATGGGTACGGCAATCATTGTAAGAAAACAACAATTACATTAATATATTGGAAAGGAGTTGTAAGCTTATTAAGCACAGACAGTTTAGATTTAGCTGTGGCGCCAAATAATTGCGATATCTTCAACTGATGGGTTGACAAATATCTTAGTTGGTTGATACAAAGTTATTAGTTGGCGACTGTGATTGGCGATGTGTGATTCGAAATAGTTTAAAAAATTCGAGTAAACAATATTTTTAAATTCAAATTGGTCATACGTGCGGAATATATTACGTTTTCAACAGCCCGAAATTTTGTATAAAACATAAGGAATGCATCTGATAATGCTAATCAACAAAGTTATTCAACTAAACCTAAAATATAGTTCTATAAATGTCGTTATCATTATACTTTTGTTTTTTGTTTAATCACTAGTGACCACACTATTTGAGCGATGTTTCTGCTGAAAATATTTCATATTAAAATTAAAATTAGTTATACGTTTATTGTCTACATTTTGTATTGCCTACAAATTTCACATTACTCATACGCATATTTGGTGATACAGTCGATTTTACCAGTTTGTTTCTCTCAGCTTAATATCGCTAAAGAATATTCGGAAGCAAAGTTCACCTACTTGAAACCATTTGGGTAGTTTGACAAAGCAGTTTGTTTTCAATCAGAATATTTCGAATTACTTGTATGTACAAAAAGTGCTATGTAATTGATAGTTTGGGACTTAATTGCACATATTTTATATAATACCTTCTTCTGCTTCAATATAATTCACAATACCACATACGAGCAAAACTTTCCCACGTTTAAGCGATGGAAATTTAATTTGATCGTTTCATGCTAAATACTTATGAACTATTACTGGGCTATATTGCAAACATAGGAATAATTAACATAAACCACCATACATTCTATTAACAAAAATCCATTATAACTTTTATCAATCATACGCAATGTTTTTGAATTTAGCTGTTGATAAATGGTAGCTAAAATATTGCTTTCTATGATAAGTTCCAAGAATCATGTGGTATTAGTAAAGTTTTTTTGTGGGGTATTTAAACATATTTATTACACTCGGTTCTTGCTGAATGCCTTGAAACAAAAGAAATTTTCAAATATTTTGGTAATTAACGAGAAAAGTTTAAGTTACTATATTCCAAATGGGGGTTTTTAATGGAATTGTTGATTTATTTGCATACAAATTTGTAACAAAAGTAATTTAAATGTATTTTATACCAATCCCGTGGTATTTATATTAAAGGTAATTGAAATAAATCATACTGCTATCTTAGATTATTTATATTAATCATAGGTCAATTTCACACAGAAGTTGTGTATGCAAGCGTACCATATTCATTTATTTTCTCTTCAGTAGATATTGATATACATATGTGTATAAATAAAACGGTATACGAGTATACAATTCTTTGTTGATGTATTGGTATGTATCTTTAGGGAATTTCTAGAATTTTAAGTAGAATTGAAATGGTTCTATATGGACACGACCATTCTTAATACAAGCTCTATTGGAAACAGCAATGTGGTTGGAATTTCACTTTCTTAATTCATTTGTATAAAATGTTGCAATATTACAGAAGTTGTATTGAAATTGGCCAATTGTCACTGCTATTTTATTTATATTACTCATACGCTACAATTTAGTAGAGGTAGATGTATATAGAGAATATAGCTGACTAATTTCTTTAAGGGCTTAAGAATGATTTCTAGGATTTTAAGTATTCTTTTATATATTCAATCCTGAAAAATTTCCGTTAGTGATGCGGTTAGTAGATGCACCTAGGAAGGAATGGCAGCATTTAAGTGACTTCATTTGCACTTAATACAATGTTATACCGATTGTTGAAAACATTTGTAAAAACTTATACGCGTCATTCAAAAATATGTCAGAGGTATGCTTCAGTTATAAAATATCATGTACGAGGATATATTAGGATGTCATTAGTATGTCTTTGATCATGTGATACATTTGCCCTATTTCAATCTTTGATTTTCTATATAAATATAAGTAAAGACGTCATATAATAATATAACTTAAATCTCATGAATTTCCAAAATTTTTAAATTGACAAAATTTTAAATTGATTTCAACTTGATTTCTTCGCGACTCGACATTAATAAGAATCAACCAATTTGATAAACTTTGTGAAATTGAGCTAAAAAATTAATTTGACATAAAACTTGATCTGTGTCCTTCCGCTTGGGCTTAACTCTGCGAGACAAATTCAGATCACATTCAGCTGGTGTAAAAATTACAGCTTTAGAATTATTAACTACGTGCTAATTTTGCCGAAGACTGGGTTAAATATTTGAGAGACAAGATGTGTCGTTTTGCAACAGTGAATCCCCTGTTGTATCGTGAGTAAAGAAACCTGTCGTAATTTTAATCACGAATAGATTGTAATGCCATCAACACATCTCAAAGATGCGGTTAGTACTTTTCCTACCGATTGAAGAAGCGAAGCAAATAATGTTCGATACTACGGAACAATATACGGGTTAATTGATAGTGTTAGAACCATACTGAATCTGTTCAATATTTTTTTTTTGCTTTATAATTGGAATTTAATTTTTGATCTTCGAGCTTGTCTCGTTATAAGGAAAATATATTTGAGAGCCAGATTCCCTAGGGAATGAGTTTAATTAAGAACGCTAAATGCTAATCTAATCTTAGAAAGTTTAACACCTGACTTATATAGTCTGGAAAACTTTTGGATTAGTACTTTTTCATTTGTGGATGAAAATTATCTAGCGTAAAGTGTAGAACTCGCTTTATACAATAAGTTCTTGGATTTATGAATGCAAAAATTTTCAAGTTTCAGTTTAAATGGCATTATTAGTATTATTATTGTATTTTGCGTGATATTATTTGATGTAAGCTTTCTTTTTGTAGAGCTATCACCGCTATCTAATTATTATTAATATGAAAATAATCGAAATATATAACACTACACTTCAAACGTATCCTATTGATTAGAAATCCATAAATGTCAGTTATTAAGTTTATGTAGACAATTTATTGCATTTTGATGCTATTTCCATTAAAACTAATGCTGTATTATTGCCGACTGATTGCTTCTGTTGCGTTTGTTCGATTTAAAGATGTGTTTCCAAAATAATTGCATATCAATATCGACATGTCATTTCTCCTGGTTTTTTGAAATTGTTCAATTATTTTTAATACTTTTGTGTTTTTTGTTTTGTTTGTTTTGTTTATTAGGAAAAAATCCTCAAACAAGTTAAATATCATTCGTTTTCCAATTTTGTATAGACTCAGTGTTATAATTACCCATCATATTTTACGTTGGCAATTTATGCATAGCTAATATTTAAGTGAGGAAAGAAAAAAAAAAAAAAAAAAAAACTAAAATCAAAATAGTACTGGAAAAGTACGATGCATAACGAAAATCAATATACTGATATTCATTTAGAAATTGAATTGAATTTCATGCAGCTTAGTCAAATCAAACTAAACTCTGTTATACAATATTGTGTGGCTGTGGCTTGAAATGTTATGGCATAGATTCTGTATTTCGTAATTAAATTTGTTGTTTTTTGTTGTTTTGTACCAAAAATACCCAATCAAAATCACTATAATAATAATCATAATAACGACAATAGCCACAACAATAACTGAGTAGACAATAGAAACATTTTCAATATACAAATACAAAGTTTTTTTTTTTTGATTTGTGCTTTTGTTTGTCCGATATAAAACCGAAATATTTATAATTTGATTAACAAACAATATGAAATTGAAATGAACAATGGAAGTGTGCACAAATCCTATGACAGGAATGGAATTTGTTAGGGAATCTTAATATAAGAATGATAGAAGTTTTAAAACTTAGTTATGGCAAATATAAAAATTTGATCAAATCATAAGAAAACCAGGAACCAAAGGTTGTTTTCGTTCAAAGGCGTATAAGTAATATCATTGTTTATTAAAGGTTCATCATCAGCATTACGTATAGCCAGGCATATGATTAATATATATATATATATTTTTGTCACACACGTATTGTCATCATTACGCATACGTTCTATGTTCAATGGCCAATTTAATTTTTTCATATACTTGGAAACATTTCCATTTAAGCTCCTTTGCACAAAAACATGCGACAAATTCAAATAAAATATTCACCATTCTTAATGCAATGATGATAATATGCTTATGAAATATTCATAATCTATCTGCAAGAAGTTCACAAAAAATCTCCCATTCAACATATTCAACAACGACGTCTACACTTTTTGCTCTCAGTTATCCTTCCTTCCTACTTTTTCGAACTTTCCAAAAACGAAGATAAAATTATTTACCAAATTAAATTTTCTACAAATCACATTTGTAGTTTATCTACACAACTCTAATGTTGAGGCTCCCACAAGTCCAGCAACAGTCGAAAGACCATTATATTTTCCTTGCACTCGTAAAAAAGAGCAAAGATTTTGGGTATGGTTGATGTAAGAGTTTGAGTAGATTTGCTGCCATTACTACTACTTGGGTTTGTGGAAATAATAAGTATGAAAAAGCATTTAACTTAAATCAAGATTCAAATAAAAGGAAATCAAGCGTTCATAGACATTTTGTTAAGTACACACACAGACTGTTGCAATAAACACACTTGCGCTGATGCTTTTAAAAGGACGCAAAAGGACTTCCCATCACATCTATTAGAATGACAGAGGTTGAGGCAAAAAAAATTCTAGTGGCATAGTCGAGTCAGTAACAAGTGGGCAAGATATATGTGGGTCGACGACGAATAACAAATACCCCATAAGGATAGGATAATACAAATTAAAAAGATCCAAAAGAGTTTATTATAAGAATTGGAATTACAGCAAATTATTATTTTGACAAGTTCCAAATAAAGTTGGATATTTTGAAAACAACTTGTACGAATAATGTAGATTTACTTGCATCGCTACGTATACGCATCGGGTGATATTTACTAAATCTACTATGGATACGTCACTACAATCCCATTGTTTTTTATATAGAGTGGCCCATAGTCGGCCTTCCGTAAAAAACCTTGACGAAATCTATCAGAGTTTATTTTTCCTGTAGCTGAATGCGTGTCTTGGACTTAGCATAAATGGAGTGATCATTTCACATAGTTCAGAATATTTCCCATCTTGACTGATTATTGATCCGTTACTTCATTTTTGATACGGCAGCTTTCCTGTCGCACGATTACTGATAGAACTGAAACCGACGTTTTCCTATAACTGTGACTTTTATCGATGTAGCTGTGATTTTCGAGCCTGGTCGGTTTTATCCATTATCTATCTTTAGCATAGATCTATGACTTCGTTCTTGATATGACAGTGATCTGGTCGCAAGATTGCTGGTAGAGTTCGAACTCGCATTTTAGTACTATTCAGACATTCTTGGATATAGCTGTGATGTTCGAGCTATTTTTCTTTATATGTCTAATCTATATTTAGTACAGATGGATCTGCTTTCAATATAAGTAAATGATTTTGTTGATATGTAATGACTTTGTTGTTGATGACTTTCGCTGATATTGTGTTTATAAGTAATTTTATATAACTATAATAAAATAACTGTGCATGTATAGTTTAAATCCTGGCGGTGTTGTAATTGAGATTATAGATTATGAATAATGTAAGAAGTATGCTACGGATTTTCTATGAGTAGTGTTTAGCTATTCTCTGTTACCAAAGAATGTACGATAATTTATGTTAACTATACATTTAATTATCCTTTGACACTCCAAATACTTGGTGTAATTTGTGTTAACCGTATGATCAACTTTACTTTATCTTAATAAAAATTCGATTTCTATAAAACCTAAGATTTTACTCACTGTACAGCAATAAGATGCAGCTGAAGATCTTGCTTAAATATAACAGCGGTTTTGTCTCATAGCTGAGATTATGATCTTATGATGGTAACGATAATGATCCTAGTATAGACGAGACCACGAGTGCTGCCCAAATGGGACTTTGGAATATATGTTTCCACATGGAAATTAATTTGTTACATTACAGAGGTCAGTAAATGCATAATGAAATAATACATAATTAATATTAATATTAATCATACCCACTTTTTAATCATTTGAATGTGGACTTTGCATTTTCATATATATGATTTCCGGTGCAGAATATTCTTGAAATAAGGTTTTCAAGAGGAACAAAAAATCATCACTTTCCTCCTGGGAAAACATAGAAAACTGCATTTTAAAATTAATCATATGTTATGATCTTAACTTTCCCATATGCCGATAAAGCAAAGTTTGTCATATTAAAATTAGTAATTCGTACATTGCGGTTGGATCATTTCATCGCAAAAATGCATTAATCAATTATGTATAAGCAGTAGATTTAATAATACGTTGTGATAATAATCATAGACTTTTCGCAACCAAGTGACACAATTTCAATTCATATTTCTATTGTATTACATTTAAGACAAGTTATATTAACTATCAATAAATATTGTTTTATAATTGATAATAGCCGTTAACAAGCCCAAATGGCTAACTATCAAAGAAAATTTATGCACCCATTGAACTGTGAACACTATGACTATGGTTTATTATTGCGTTTATTAATTTATTTATATAGCTGTGGAATAAATACAATCTAAAGTTATCATAAATCAAATTATAATTCGTACTTTTTGGGGAAATCCTATTACTCTCTGCGGTGCCCAATTATATTTGATAATTAATATTAATCATACGTTAGCCACCATTATCAAATTAGATAAATTTTGGCAACGAAGCGCAAGGCTATTGAAATTAAACCTATCATAAACTATTGGCTAATAACGGCACGCAATGCTGCAATTATGTGGGAACTCATAAATTGTGCATGCCGATCAATGGATATTAATTTCATTAGTTACATATGAAATGAAACAAAATGTGTACAAAGAACTTCGAAAACATGTGTTTAAGATAACGCTTATGGTAATCTGCTCATTATAAGACAATCAATGAATTGTAAATAACTAATAGTAAGGATTTTTCCAATAATTAATATTAATCATACGTTCTCTTTTTCCTACAAGAAATACACAAAACCCAAAAACGAATAACTCGACGTCAAGATAATAGCTTATAAATTAAAGCAAATACAATTAAATGTAAATAGTAATAGACCAAAGAAAATCGTCGATAATATACACTAACTAACCCGTATAAGCAACGAGTAATATAAATCATATTTTAAGCACTTCTGTGAGTTCCAACACTCAACACCGAACAATTCACTGCAAATCGAATATTGAAAGAAAAAAAAAATCAAAAACGGAGTAGTACTGAGAGAAACATCGTAATACAATGTCTTTAAGAAAAACGTTTTCAATTAGATTTATACCTCAAATAATATTAATCATATGTTAACCAGTATCCTGTATGAATATATTGCTATTAATAATGTATATATACCTATATAATGTATATATTGCTATAAAGTATTTTGTACCTGTTCCAAACAGTCATTTTACGTATTCTGTATGCTAAAGCCTAGAGGGAATATTTGTGAAGTATTAATAACTATGAGTTGCTATATAACGTAAATCAGAATACATTAACCATAAAAACCTGTCATTGAAACCTAAAGCGGAATAACTTTGTTACGCTAATATCTTGCACAAATTTATGGAGTTTTCAGCATGACGTTTCAACAAAGCGTCTCTTAGCAGATGTTTTTGTGTGAAAGAAATCGGAAATTCTGAAACATCCTTCAGGGAATTTAGGATTTTTTCAAGTAATTTTTAAATTTGTCGACATAAAGTTTACTATGAAACCAATATTACATAATTAATAGCAATCATACGTTGTTTCTTTTCCATGTATAAGCACCAGGACTTACAAATGAAATAACTGCAATATAATACAATACAAATTGCGTTGTAAGTTACTTCATGTCCTTTCACCTTTCTTTTACAATAAATATAAACATGATTGTACAGAACGCAGTTTTATTCAAAGGTATGTGTATTGTTTCATTATTAGTATCAGTCATACGTCACCGTATTTCGTATTTCAAGTTTAATGCAAAATTAATACTCAAACGTTAAAGTAAATTTTTTTTTTTTTTTGTGAAAAGAAGGAAATACGATACATAAATTAACCAAGTAGTATGTTATTAAAGTTTACCATCCGAAGAGCCATCTTGGTATTTTCGGAAGTTCATCAACAACACTCATCAACATTCTGGAGAAAACCTTTTAAAAATGTTGTTCAGATTCCACACGAGAGTTGTCTTTTAGCAAGTCTAAAACTGAAATCCCTATAAGTTAAATATGAAAGCTTATGCGAAATACTGTCCCATATCATGGCATGAAAAATGCGTTTAGTTTTATATCTATTCTTACAAATGTAAGTAAAGTAAGTAAATTTGTACTTAAAGATTCCAAAAACATTAAAACTGTAATCTTGAAGTGCTATGTAATTTCTTTGATCTCTTTTATAATCCAAACTATTTACTCGTTACAAACATTATACATAACCAACATTTCCTATCTGTCGCTACAGTTGAGTAAAACACGGGAAAGTACAATAGCGAGCTATCATCGTAAAATGCATTAGACATTTTACTTAAAGCCCCTTTGGTAAACAAGAACCTTGTGCAGCTTTCATTCCGAAATTGGGTGGCTTTTTTGGACGTTTACTTCCCCCGCACCCCACAAACCATAAAGGTTAAAGGAGAACAAACAAAATCATCAGCAGGATTGAAATGCATAAAATACACAAATTCAAGAAGAAATACGCCTGGGCATCGTCATATATACGCGCACACACACCATGGATATGCAACGACGCATACTTAGACATTTACGAATCCAGGCATATACAATCATTTCCCATTTGATGCATTAGTGTTTACTAATGTTTGTGTAAAATTTAAGAGTTTACTTCTGTCTCCGTCAGTTGTATTTCGGAAGGCACAAATAACGTATTGTTATCCTTGTGTATCTCGTAAGTCCTTAACACAAAAGCTGCACAACACAAAAAAAGCAACGGCAGAGATTTAGCAGTAACGTCCTGAGTGGAGAAGAACATTTGTAGCTTTTACTACCGCTGCCTGATGATGATGCCGGACGATGATGAGGATGCCGCAGCTGATGTATCCTAAAGAAGAAGAACAAGAAGGAGAATAACAACATAGAACACATATTTCAGACATTGATTTAACAACATTAGAGGCATTTGTAACTTGTTTAGGGAGATTTGTGTGCATCCTAATACTTTGCAAAGTCCCTGCGAACATAACAATGGTCAAAGGAATAGATGTAAAGGCTTCTTTGTTCTGGCGCTTGCAGTTTTGCTGCAACGCAAAACCGACAACGACAATAAGGCAACAAATTGTGTGTTTTTTGTGCGAAGGAACCGAACATAAGCTACATTTTAAGTGATAAGCGGAAATTGGAAAAAGGTTGTGGCAGCTGTGTTTATGAATTTAAGAAAATATGTAATTTTCTAAAAATGACCATAAGCTATTTATATATTGTACAAGAGGATAACACATTTTTAGTGTCTACATAACTTCAGACTGAGCTCAAAGTGTTCATATATAACCATCTGTTTTCACATTTGGGGGACCTAAAATAAAGCCTTATGCCGTCGACGAACGGTTATACAGTGTCCGAACCAAAACTTCGTATAATTCTTCGCAAAATGTTAATATTTGCTTCAAAATTATAAACGTTTTTTATTTTGATATGATATTAATTAGTCAAAAATTGAACCTTATTTGGAATATGTGAATTCGAAAGAACCGATCTAAAACTGAGCTATCTTTGGTAGTAAGAAGACGGTGCTTCAAATATTTTTTGCTTCGAACTCCTCCTTCTTGCTAAAAAAATCACATGAGGCTTTCGGATTCTACTGACTAACGAATGTCATTAACTCTGTGTATTCGTTTGAATCATGTAATCGTTTTATTTCGAATATGAACTACAATTAAATTTGAAATGTTGTTTTACATTACGCAGTATTGAAATATTTTTAATTATTGCAATATTACGCAGAAGTAACCAAATGTATAAGTAATATGCGAAAAATAATATAAACTTTTCGTGCGTGTAATATTAGATAATTTCTACAATCAAATGGAACTAAGTGCTTGGTACCCTGTAGAACGAATTAGTGGCCCTCGTATGGCATATATTTTGACCTTAGTAAGGTTTGACATAAAGACCAAATATAAGCGGTTTCACATGAACCGTTATACTTTGTGTTTGATATCTTTACAATCTATGACTTTATCTGCATTAAAATTGAAAATTATTTTTCAAAATGCCAATCTAAAATTTCTTCTTTGAATAGGCTTCCTAATAGCTGACAGCCTGATCTTAGTGGCCATAGTTTCCGGACAATTTGGACAATAGTTTGGATATATTTAAGACTTGTTTTAAGATTGTCTGAGGTGCGATGCTTAGGTCTCCATCTAGATCTCAGTATAAACGACACTCAGGACCCACATTTATTATATACTCATATATATACTCATTTCTATGAGAAGCCTGTCCTGGAATTTATGTGACTAATGCACTGATCACAGTGTAGTCTGTAGATATATGAGTATACAATGTGCTATATTGCATATCAGGGACGCTTTCCTTATAATGCTGGCTCCAATCAGAATGCTGTAAAGACTAAACTCAGTGTAGAGTCCAAAAATTGAGCAGGGGATGTCAAAGATTTTGATAGTCTTTAGGATACTAGTTATGATAGTTGATAAGAATTTATTCTGAAGATATGCAAGGCTGTGAGTAAGTATAGTTAGTAAAGGCTGGGCCAGAGCAGAGCCGAAATCCTGATTTCAAAATACTAAATATTTTGATAGGCTATCTGATGTGTAACCTTTCATGACAGGTAATGAAAGGCATGCCGCTAATAATGTTTTCAGTATAGAGATGATACTCTGATAGGAATGTATAAAGATTTCAGTATTCTAGCTCGAATTAAGGACCAAATTTTAGAATTATTGATACCCTAGGCATACTAATACTGTCAAAAATAATTATTGAAAAAAATCTGCCTTAGTGGTCTCAGTACTGCATTTGCATGTTACTGTACATGAAACTCCATCTTTAACTCCATGTTTCAAGAGTAGACGATAATATTGCCTAAATATAAGTGAGATTTCAGCAGATCATGATATAAAACGATGGTGATCCTGAATTTACTCAGTATATTAATAGTAGAAATTTTGAGCTCAATGCGAAACAAACTGTTGAAAAAAGTGATATAAAAGGTAAAATATATTCGTGTGTTGGTTATATCCTCCTATACGGTTTGTTCGCTTTCTATGATACTATAACAGAATGGATAACAGACGATTTGATCGCTACTGAAAAAGGGCGTGCATAGAGTTAATAGTCAAAGAACGTATGACTAATAAAGAATTTAATATTTGCCAAAAGTTGAAATATGTAATTCCCACAATATTTATGAATTTCAAAGTATGGATATGACAAACTTGTAATCATGAAAAGTGCGTTGTAGCAAATATTTGAACCTAGTTTAATTATTGGCGAATATCAAATGTCAGTGAAAAAAACGTATGATTATTATTAATTATAGTTTTAATGAGCGTATACTTCATATAGAATTTCTACAACCGATATGTATACATATATATTATAGGCGTACGATTAACAATAACTGTTCATTATGGTAAAAGCTCAATACTTTCATAGATAAAATCTACATGCTTGGGGGTAAATGAGAGCTAAACTCAACATTAGAATTGCTATATTTCAAAAACCAACGATATAATTGGATAATAAAATTATATGCCAGCGAGTGAGCATTACCTCTTAAGAAATGTTAAGTATACGAAAGGAAAATTGCGAAAAATAAAATTATTATTCATGGGAATTAGAAGTAGAAATATGCAATTGCGAAAAATTTAATTGTTGTTTATGGCAATTAGGAGTAGATATGTGCA
The DNA here is from genome assembly GCA_019455685.1 of Philornis downsi. Lineage (NCBI taxonomy): Eukaryota > Metazoa > Arthropoda > Insecta > Diptera > Muscidae > Philornis > Philornis downsi. Next base: position 2,289,154 of record JAHXMU010000145.1, on the reverse strand, counting down.
ATCGCTTGTTTTCAAGATCAGGTTTTGATAAGTTGAAAAGAGTGATTGGGCTACAAATTTTCAACAAACTGCCAAAAATGAGACAATTTATTGCGTCAAACCATTTTAAATGTAAACAACTTTAGTATTTCATAATTTTATTTCTTTAATTTTATCATTCTACCGGGTCAGAAGAAATTATTTCAACGCTACCATCAATCGCTTAAATAGAATTAAAGCACTCTCAAACACTTTTCGGACAAATGTAGAAAATTGAATAAATGCAGTGCAAACTATGCATACATATGTTCCTTTTTTCCATCCATTCACATTCAAATACGTACAGTTGCAAATCTATGCGAAAATCTTTTGCATACAAGACATATTTTTCTCAGCTTCCTGAAAATGAAGGAAAAAACGAAGATTGCTACAGAAAAATACCAGCAAATTCCTAACAAATGACATTGAATGTAGAGTGCAAAAAGGGGGAAAAAAACAAAAATGAGAACAGGAAATAGGATGAGGCAAAGAAAACTCTCGCATACTTCCATACTGAACAAGAAAACCTTTTGGTAACTATTTGCCATTCGAGCGTAAATGCTGTGCCAGAGTAAAACGAGTGGGAGTTGAGCCCAAAAATATATATGTGGACGTATATGTACGTACATGAAAGCGAATAACGACAAATGTTGCAATGAATATATTTGCCTCGAAAGCCTTGCAAAGTGAAAAGTAATAAAAAATGGAACTAAACCAGTGCTACGACTACTGTTACTTCAATTTCAGTAACTACATTTGCCATTGCTTCTTCAGTTATTACTGGAATAGGAAATCTTTAGGCAAACATACATTGGTACTTGTTTTTATAAACTCTACGGACTATTTTTTAGTTGCTTAAAAGATTTATGCATAGTTTGCATACAAAATACTTTAAGGCTCAGACTTACATACGACAATAATATGGAAATATGTACGAATGTACGTACGAATACATACATATATATATGTAGCTATATCCAAAAACGGAAGTATAATGATATATTGAGAAATGATATAGTATGTTCTTTTAAGTTTTGGTACCTACCACTGCCAAATTGAAACGCTTTTTGCAGAGAACGAAAAAACAATATTTTTTCTTGGAGAAACTGTTGCCTCTCTTTCTATTGATATGCATTTGAGAATGTAATGTGGCATGTTAAAAGATTTTGATTTCTTTCTTTTCTTTACTCCATTTTCGTTTTCTTTAGCTGTTTTTTCGCCTTCTTTTTATGCATTAAATTGCTTAAGGAAATGGTAGACGGAAGTTAGAAACGAAATGTAGGAATCGTAATAGCTTTCAAGTGAAAAACTTGATAGAAATTTCAATATTTATGCGAGTATAGAAAAAACTAAAGGATAAATTAAAATCTCAATTGATAGTAGCGTATGAATATTATGAATTATTTAGAATAAATTATACAACGATATCAATCATTCTGAAAGTGTAAATTTCTTTTAAGTCTTTGTTTACAAAAGACTGGTAGAAAAAAAGAAAAAATAGACGAAAGAAATGGTCGTTGTGGCGTTCAAATTATTGTATAAAAAAATACTGGTAAATAATAAATAAAATATAGGGCTAACATATTAAATTACATTAGTCCAAAATGCTAAGTTCACTTTGGCGTATGATACAGAATAATATTCTCAAATATAATAAATCTTGCGACATGTATGCTATTCGAAAATTACTCTTAATAATGTCTCAAATCTGATTTGAAAAAAAAAAAATAAACAAATCATATTGTCTTTGAAAAGTTCAGGCCACTCTTTTGAAATTTTGTTCAAGAAATTCTTTAAGTTATTCCAAACTTTCGTCGTCGGTATAAGTTAGAGGATGTGGTTGCGTATAAATCATATTTAACAACAATTTTCAAATCATAATCAATCTACTGCTTCTCCCTGAATGCATTCCAGAAGGTATTTTTTGTTCATGAATTGAGAATGATGAGGAGAGGAATAAGAAATCAAGTTCTTCCTTTCCAGCCACAAAATTTGCTAATAATAAATATTTACATTTATATTTATTTACATTTTATACTCTATCAACTATTAACCAAGATAAAATGCTGCAGGAATATCTATCGTTTTCCTTAGAAGGCCATTTAATATGTTATTCAAATACCTCTAGTTTTAGCTAAAAATATGCCTTAGGGCGCGTGACTGCCCGCCAAAACGAGAGCATACCTAAAATTCATAATAACCAGTTCTATGAAATTTGCTTCAGTAGCTAGAATATACAGTAACTGCATAGGTTAATCGCTTAGCAAGGACTGTATCCTTATTTTTGGGAGGATTTTAAATATATTTTTGCCAGGACGTATATACAGTGTTAAGGTATTTTCAATACGAATGTGTAATATTGAATATACATGATCGAGTTTAAGGGTAAAACTGAATACCGTAGGATTTGTTGTAAGTTCACATTGCATAAAGGAGTACTTGTTTACGATACGACCTGCGTTGGTAATAGAAATAGTAAAATATTGTTAATGCGTGATAAAACTGATTATAAATGACAATAAAACATTTAATCGATCATAAATTAATCGTAATTGTTATAAGAATATCTAAAATTACCAAATAGAAATCAGTCTGTTAGTAAATTTTAATCTTACGAACTTCGAATATTTCTACCTTGAGTTCTGGCCTATGAATATTTCAAATTATTGATTTTTCTGAAAAAGTCGCACATTTGAACACTCTAACAAGACCATGATAGGAATAATATGTATAACAACGATTGATTTCGATATGTATATGTAGTCTTAACTATAAACTTCCTTAGAATTGGAGGGCGTATTCCAATATACTCTAATCAGAGCATCAGAGAAATAAAAATAATTATAACAACGAATGATCAATACTAATTTTCAATACGTATACGTAATTTTAACTGTAAAGTTCCTTAAAATTAGAAGGCGTATTGCAATATTTCAACTCCGCTTTAGGGATGTATGAAATATTTGAAGAATTTCTAAAACCAGTTGTCTGAAAATGTCGGATATTTGAACATCCTAATCGAAATATAACAATAATAAATAAAAACGGGATAATAATATTATATACAACTAATACTAACTTATTATCAATGCATATAATTATTTTTGGGTCATGAAAATACGTAATTCCTTATTTTTAAGTCTAAAATTAGTTGTGGAAAGGATATATTTCTAATTTAGGCTTTAGCTTCTCTGAATTTCGGTAGATTTTGCACAATCTATTTCAATCTATTCATTTAAGTTACAAATTGTTCTTACATCGAGATCAATATTTCCTTTATCATAATTCCGCACTGCCACCATGGCTACCGAAAACACCAACATAAGAAAAAAGAAACATAATTTGATTCTTTATGGTCCTTAGCGTAGATTGTTCTCAAGAACACAAACACAGTAAACCCAAGTTGACAGAGATTTTGAGTATTTAAATTGCTGCTTAAATCAATTTGCTTGCATTGATAGCTAACCGGTCCTTTAACCCCTTGCCTTGTCTACCATAGACACTATGGCATAGCAGGATGAAAACAAAAGCTTTTCAATTTTCTTAAAAACAATTCTAGGAATGACTAAAGAAAAAATTCTCTTATGACAGACCATTCAAATTTCCTGCTGTGTTCTTCTCTCTTTTGTCGTTTTCCTTGTGATTGTGTGATCCTTTTAAGAAATATGATGCTTGGCATCAAAGGGGGTTTTCCGTTTACTGAGTGTCCAGCACTAAACCCAGGCCAGCCCCGGGAAGGACTTGAAAATATTCGTGCTATCCTGTTGACGAGGCGGAGAATGAGATGTCCTTTTTCGCTATGGTTTAAACGCAATTTTATGAATCTCACTTCAAAATGATTTTCGTAAGAAAAATGTTAAGATTTCTTAAGGGGGGTGGGGTGGAAAAAAGAAGCTATATTTTGCAAAGGACGATTTGAGCCAACTGGTAAGCAGTATCCCTCAAGAAAAAAAAGGAGGTAAACTAAACGAAGCATAAATTGAGGAGCCTGAAATCATACCATACTTTAAACACTCCTTAGTTTTTTTGCGCCTCGATTCTTGGTCTTCGGCATCCTTATTGTCCTTCTCGTCATCGTCATCATCTTCAATAACAATTGTTTTGTTTGCATATTTTTTGCGTCTTCGGTTTGGGCAGTTCTTCTTGCCATCGTCGTCACCATCGTCATCATCATCATAATATTTTTGCTTTTTCTTAATATTGGTTTGAAGTATTTTACGGAATTTGTATTGTAAAAGGACCTTTTGTTATAGCAACCATCAAGCCAGGCCGAACCCGGCTGCCGAGTATAAAAATTAAATGTCGGAACTGAAACAAGTGGTTAAAAAGTCCTTCGCCCTTACACACTGACGGTGGGAAAGGGGTTAAAAGGCAACGAAGAATGAGTATAAAAATTGTGCTAAGATGCTTATCCTTGGAAACCAACAACCATTATTATTTTTATTACTTATTTGCTTTTAATATATCAACCTTATAACCATAACTACTGGTACTGTCATTGGCGTTGACTGTTGCTTTTGGATATCAAAACGGATGTCGCCTGATAGAAAATTCCTTTATATTTTTTCTTATTTTATATACGTACGAATGTCTCTTAACTTTGATATTTGAATATCAATAATTCTTCTCCACTTTTCCGGCAGTATGCTCAGTCCGGCATAACACTGAAAAAAGCAGAATTGCTCTTCAACTTTTTTTAGTCCGATTTTATGGATTCGTTGTCATAAAACAATACCCTTCGATTTTCGTTTCCTTTTGCAGTATAATATTTAAATCATGCCTTTGGGGAGAAGGGGCATACTTGCGTTTCAGGCAGAGGTTGCATTAAATAAATGCAAATGAAAATTTCCATAGATTTTGCTGTTAGTTCGGGTAATCACTGTCAATGCACTTAGTGTCTATACGTTTTTATTTTCTCTTATATTAAGTAGTAAAGTTTCTTTCCTCACCATCTCCGTCTCTCTCTCTCTCTCTCTCTCTCTATAACACTCTCTGGTGCTGCAGCTTATGAACCTTATTCAATGTCCTTACATTGTTATTAATAATAAGCTGCGTCAAAGTTTTCTCCCTTTTTTCTTCTTTTTTAGTCCGTTTTTTATGTCTTCAGTTCACTTTTAGAATACAATTTGCGTGCGGAGCAGCGCTTTTTTACATGTTGTTTTCTTAAGTTTTGGCCAAGATTTTTGTTGTTGCTTCGTTGTCTCACAGGATGTTAAGCTTCCTTTAAGCAAAACAATTAGTTTGGTACTTAGTTTTATTTTTTGTTACGACTGACTTACAAGTTGTAAGATTTATAATTTTTATGAATACAAGTTACAGTGCGAAATGAATAAAAGCGGAAAGCAAACTATAAAACAGGGTCGCTAAGAAATTGGCAATTATGAAAAAATTTTATTTAGAGTTTAGCTAACAAAGACCGATTTTCTGCTTGCTTCAAAACAGGGTTAATGACGCAGGGGGTTTTTTTTGGGCCATAGATTAGATGGAAATTGTAACAAACCTGAATTTGTGTAAGTATGTGATACAGACGATAGAGTGGTTTCAACCTAGTTAGTCATTAAAAAAAATTAAAAAAGTTTCATCTTCAGAAACAAGTCATTATCGGATAGCGCAATGTCGAACACAGAATAATTTTGCCGTGTTGTAAGCAGTAGTGGGTGCGTTCTTTCTTTGAGAGTTCGACCCAATCTCGTCAGTTGCATTAGATAGAGAGTCACGAAAAGAGTTTCGATAGGACTGTGCAACTCATAATACACAGCATGAACTTGATCCCACGAAATACACAATTTGAGTTTTTTTCTGTGAATATTCGGTTTAGCGGCCACAATTTAATCATGATTTCCTCTTGTTTGGCTTATCGTAGTGAATAAATTTTTTATTACCAAAGATTAGACTATGTAAACAACTCTTTCGCTTTTGCCTTTACATGTGCAAGAGCGGCGTTCAACCTTTTTGGGAACCCAGTTTTCTTCTTTATGAATCATTCTTAATGATTTTGAACGAAGTGAAATTGTTTGTTTTATGTATAAAATTGCACGTTAGTACTGCGTTTGGCGAAAATTTGCCTTAAGCAATGATGGCAAATCCGTATCTTTGTGCATTTTCGACCTTCCGCTGTTTTTGACTCATCGTCCTTAAATTTTTGCTATCGGTCACGCTAACTCTCCCACTCCAAGCAGCCTTGTTGTAGCATTCTACAAGCAATTGCTGCGCCTTACATGCAGATTTCTCCAATTAAAGACGCTTATTCGGCTTGAAAGGCCTTTATATTTGCGCAAACAAAAAAAAAAAAAAAAAAAAAAAAAAAAAATTGTTGGCAGATACATATTTGTACTCCCAATATTATTAACATATTTTGGGCTGGCTTTGTGAATCATTTTCTCTAATTTTTTTATAGAATATCGGATTTTTTATTTCATTTTTTTTTGTACTTCCAATATTATTAACATATTTTTGACTGCCTTTGTGAGTCGTTTCCTCTAAGTTTTTTTTATAGAATATCGGTAATTTTATTTGTTTTTTTTTTTTATGTTTTATGTTTATACTATTTATTTTTAAGTTTGTATTCGTATTATTTTATTTCATATTTTTCACATTTTGTTTACGTCCTAAAATATCAATATTTTTTTCAACCCTTTTTTCATTTTCGTTATATTTGATTTTGTATTCTTTAGATTTAGGTTTTTTTTTCTATATTATATATTTTTGTTTGTTTTTGTTTTTTTGTTTTTCATTCCATATCGTTTAACTCTTATTTTTTTAATATTATTATTATTATTCTTATAAATATTTTTAATTATTTTCTATGTTTTCTTCTATTTTGTGCTTTTAATTTGCACTTTTACTTTATATTTTTATATTTTTTTTAGTTATGTTTTTATTCTTTTTTTTCTTTCATTTTCATTCTTGTGTTGGATATTTTGTACATTTTTAATTCTTGGCTAATAAAATGAGAATTCCACTTTCAGATTATATTACATAACAGCAATTAGAATGCTGCTGGACCACTTTTGAGAAGGATCATTACGATAGAAAAACTAACATTTTAAAATTTCAACTTATTTAGTCCGCGTCTAGAGATTCCTTTCTTAGTATAATATGACCATTTAAATTTTGATCTCGAATTTGTCGTATCCTATCACATCTGCACAAAAATATCAGTGTTCGAATTATTTACCGTATTGTATGGTATGGTGGGTCTTAAATTAAAATACTAATAAGCTCGTTGGAAGTTAAAAGCTCTTCCACATTCCATTCATTAGTTGCAATATCATTGTTTTGAAATTAGTATATTTTTTTCTTTCATACACATATTTTGTGTACTATCTTTTATCCTTTGTTTTGTATTGAAAGCCTAATTTGATTTACTTTTGGAGCGACCGACCTTACACTGTGGGCGGTTTGGCTGAGATCGAAATAGGAATCAAAGAAAAGATTTAATGTTTTCCTATAAAACAGCCATTTTCTTGGTTTGTATGCATCCTAGTTCTAGCGTATAAACCAGTGCCTTATTCTGTTAAATAGCCAAAATCAAAACCCGGAATTCCTCACCACAAAGTATGCAACGCTTATGTAGTTGATGTAGCGCGGATGTGTGTGTGTGTGTGTGTGCACTGAACGCAAAACCACAATTCAAATATAATCTACACAACTATGCAAAACATTCAATTCTATTTCTAAATTTCTACAACCAAGAGAGAAAAAAGCAAAAATACAAACCGATAAAAAATTCGAATTGTATAACAAATTTTGTGTTGAACCACAAAATTGTCATATTTGCCACAAAATGTCCAATTACGCGTAATAACAAAACCGCAACATTCCCATTTTCGCATTTTTGTTTCGTCGGTTATGAGAGTATTAGAGGCGAATGTCATCCAGTGCGACGCCTTACCAAAACTGTGATGCAACATTTTGTGGCAAAACGAATGCCAAAATGAATATGTTTATGTGGAAATGTATTTGATTTCACATGTTTGGTATGCGAATCTATGAAATTTAAATATAATTGTTATGTGTTATTTTCCCAAAAATTATGCCAGAACGTGATGCATTCCGTTGTTTATGGTATAAACCCTCCGATGTATTCAAATGTTTTAATGTACGAGTATGCTAAATGTAATAAATTTTTGTGACGGGGCAGGCCGGTTGGTTGGGTGATTAAAATAAAGTGTAACAATTTGTATGGCATATTTTTAGGATTTTAAGTTTTGATTGCTGCTGCAAGCGCGTTTTTGAGAGTTATGACCGGACAATGTTAGAAAACGTAAATTATTGTGAATAAATATAGCAAACAAAACTACAAATTGCTTATTTAACAGTGTGAAATTTCATCTTTTTCCCTTTTTTTTGGTAGGTAGAACAATTTCTATAAACGCCGCTGTGTATACTATAATTTAATGAAATAAATCACATTTATGACACTTTATCGCAACAAATGGTAAATATTTGGCAAATATTTGTTGAAACTGTATTTTTGTTAGATTTATTTACTAAATTATAACTTGTGGTTTGGATGTTTATTATATACTATGTACTAAACATATTGGGTGAAAAGAAACAAAAAAAAAAAAGAATTAAATTCCTCACATAATGCAACAAAAATATGTAAAGTTTTAAGCAAAGTTTAGCGAGTTATAAAAGAGAGAGAAAATTTAAAAATTTAAAATGAAAACATCAAACGCATAAAACGGTTGTATTCTTAAGCTGCAAACATTAATATTTATATTAAACAATTAATATTGAAATAAACTGCTGAATTTAAAGTAATGTCATTGTTTAACAAAGTGAAATCTTTTTTTGTAGCCATTGCAAAATATCTATCAGCCTATTTTAGACTTACCACCTGTGACATTTTATTAATCCCATCATAATAATCAGATGAATTACTTACCTGCAAAGAGAAAAGAAAAAAAAAAATAATTTTGTTAGAAATTCGCAGCATAATATGAAAGTAAAAATCGTTATGATGAGTCTGTATGTTGGGCAGGGATTCGTATATCTAGTACTTCATTTACAACAAAGCTGCGCAAAGTTGTGGTTTATTTTCTAGAATGGTTTCTGGAATATTGCGATTTATGGCGAAAAGGTGGACCGGTAGTGATTTCAATGAGTACGATTTATAATTCCTTCATACAAACAATTTCATATTGTACCTTACACTCTCCCGAAGCACTTTTATTCTAATACGACTAACATTTTCGGGATTTAAATGACTAAATAAATTCAAGGTTATCTAACATGAAGTATCTGAAAACCTTCGGTGACAAAATACACATTTTTAAGTACATTTTGTGAATATATTTTGTTTTATGGCTCCTATTAGCTTAGAGCGTGCTTTCGCCATATGCTGCTTCCTAATCCATATTCAAGACGTTTTGTTTTGCAACAGTTTTGCAGTAATTCATTTATGTTTCTAAATTTAGGGCATAATTAGTGCATGATTTTGGGAAATTTAAATATTTTATTATTTTACTAAATTATAACGTAGCTATATTTAATAATCTTACATTCTAGACATTAATAATTCAAAATTCTTCATTGTGTTTTGTTTTCACCTATCTTTACCATCCTTAATAGTTAAGGTCTACTTTTAGGATTTTAAATTTGAGTAATAAAAATTATTCATTATAACGTTCTATACATTACTTAATATTCCATTCCCCGTGCTACACAACATGGCCGTGGAAAACTTTCAATGTTTTATATGATGTTTCAAGTAATGTAATATTTACATAATATGCTTGAATGCGTGCAACATTTTTATACAAATATATCAATTTTCCAATATATCTCATGTTTATATTTAAAAAGGAAGAGAAGGTGTGCGCAAAAACGCCAGTAACTTGCATGTTTCATGTAAGCAAACAATCTATGTTCACAGTTGAACATACACATATTGAAATATCAATGAAAACTATATTAATAAACAGAGTGCCACGAAAGCAATAGTGCAATATTTAAAAAAAACTATTTGCTAGGCAACAACGTTGGCTGTTTGTCGGCCACAAAAAGAACTAAACTGGCAACAGTTGATATACTACAAAATGCATTCTGCTCGCACAGAGCACAATTAGTGGACGATAGGTGGCGCATGAGCCTTTTTTTGGTGAAACTATAATTCATAATTCATTTTAAGGCACAAATTTGATTTTTTTTAGTTTTGTTCGAAACCAATTACCCATGACAACCATGCAATTGTTGGGCAAAATGACCCGATGTTTTAAGCATTTATATTTTGAAATCGTGGTGGTCTTATCAATATACTTGCAATCACTTGTTGGAGTGGAAACATTTTAACTCTGTTTCATTTTATACCAACTACCCTGTATGCACATGAAAATCTGTTTGAATACGTGCCTTTTTTCGAAAGCAACTGCGATAGCTTGCGGTTGAGTGTTTGAGTTTCGGTTTTTTTGCTGTTTAATTTTCAATATTTATAAATTAAATTGCATCCGTACAAACAACGCCTTAGGTTTGAATTTTAATCACAATCTCTGCATTTTGTAAAATTTATTAATTTTTAATAAAGTAAATAAGCAACAGCCAGCAACAGCAATGGCAACTCGGCAGCTCAGCCTCAATGCCAACAAAACCGATAGAACAATAATAACATCACATTGTGTTATTAAAAAAGTGGTTAGAGTGGTGAATCCTTCCAGCTAAATGCACACACGTACATGTGCTTTGTGTTGGCAAAACAGTCAACACACGCGCAGGTATACACTGTTCTACAATTATCCTGAAGGAAAAGGGCACATTAGACAAATTGACAATTTCCAACAGAGTTAGCGAGCGGGCCTGCGACATTTGAGTGTTTTTGAAACTTAATATGAATATTCCTATATATTTATAATATTATACTAATATGTGGAGTACACAACAATTTTCCACTTTTGTGGTAGGAACAATATTTATTTTTCTAGCCTTAAGCGTTCCGAGCAGTGTGCGTGGTGGCAGAAAAAAAGCAGGCAAACAATTAATTAAATTAAGCTGAAAAGTATTTTCAAAATAAATAATTATACGCACAAATAAACGTACATATGTATAATATGCATATGGGACATAAACATACGTAAATTCCAGTATAGAATTTATACGAGTGTTTGCTTTTGACAGCAAATTAATGTATACTTTTAGGAGGCTAGCAAAAGATTTTGTTGTGGATTTTATTTTAGTTGTCATCGATGGTGAGGCGCTTGCTTTATTATTTTCCGAAATATCAAAGAATGTTTCACACTGCCATAGGCGGTAATTGCCTGGCACCAATTAAATTGTGCGCTCAATTTAAGTATGAGTTTAAGCTGGAATGCTGGAATACTGTTTAAGCTGGAAAATTTTAACCGGTCCGTTTGCAGTTTTTGCTTAAATATGCATGAACATAAATATACTCATAATTTTGACCCTGAAGAGCTCCAGCCATCTTGATTTGTTCATTAGTCTTTCTATTTTCCCAACATAACCTTTTGGCGACCAAAACTCCTTTGGAAGGACCAGATTTTTGAAATATTATCGAAGCTTGGTGTGACGAATTGGAGGAGAAGCGCAGAAGATCGAAACGCCTGGAATTATTTTCTACGGGCAACGTATAATAGATAAGGATATCTGTTCCAGTCGCCACATAAGAAGAAAAAGAAGATTTCATACGGATTAGCTGCTCCCTGAAAACAAATCCCATTCCTCTTAACCATTTGCTCACTGGAAGGGGCAGCAACTTGCAGAGAAGTTTCCATTGTTTTACTGAGAGATAAGTTTGCGCTGTTTGGTAAAAAGTTGGACATAATGTATACTTCTAGTCGCGTGTTAAATAAAGAACAAGTCGGAAAAATTATGTTAACTAAATGTTCTCTATTGACTGTTACGGATAATTTTTATATTAAAGCAATTTTATGCATTTAATCAGCAATTGCCATCACCGCTTTTTTTGCCCTCACTTATTTAAGTTGTTATTATCAAGTAGAAAGATTTGTTAATTTTTTCACAATTTATACTTTTCAAATTTAAAGCATAGCACTGAGCTCTGAGCACTTTTCCTGACATCACTTAAATGAAGACTAATGTTCGGTTTCACTTTATGCAAATACTGCCATTTTGTGGGTGAGGAAAGCACACAAGCTATTAATAAATAATTTGTTATATTTACACATCAATTAATAACATTAAACTTTGGTTCCCCATAAGGTTCTTAATGTATTGCATGAAAATTATCGAGGTGCATTTACGCACAAATGCGGAAATTTAATGATGATTTAAAAACAGAGTTTAACATCATCATATCTGTAATAATATTTTTCATAATAAGCTTATTATTGGCATTGTCACGATTAAAATAAGTTTTTAAAATAAAAATATCAACATAAACATATAAGAATATAACCATTATTATAATGAGCAGCAAAAATAAAAAAAAAGCAAACAAAAACATGGAATTAAAATCATGGAATTGATTTTTTTTTTAATTTAACGGCGTGTGTAATTTTAATTAACACTTAAATGAAAATTGTAATAATTGTCAATGTCTTTTGCCGAATATAAAAAACGTTGCGTGTGCTTTCAATATTTTTTTCATTTACAATACGAATTTAAACTGAATTTCTTATTAGGCCCCTATATGCGTTATTTGTCTTGGCATCTCCTTTGCGTGGTGCGTTTTTTTCTATTTTTAAAATTCTTGCTTTCGCCTGCTTTGACAATAATTTCTCTACCACTTTTCAAGAGATTTGCTGCTTTTGTTATCTATTGTCATAACTTCAATTTTAATGACAGTTTGTCTTTTTTATGCATTCCGTTTTGTTGGTCGCCTCCCAGCCTTCTAAATATCCTATGACATATAGTTGTTATGACTATCTCTTACTTTGCCTGAAGAGTAGATCTTTGTACGTATATCCACTTGACTTTGCCTTTGGATAGTTAGATGACTGTCGGGTGGTTGAATGTTTTCTTGAGTTGATGATGAGTGGAGATATATAACTGCCATCAAGTGCAAGATTTAATGTTCGAGTACGTTGACAATGATAAATCGCATAAAAAAAGTCAGCTCTTAGAAAAGCTTTTTAAGTTTAATAGCTTAAGCCTGAAACTATGCTAACTACACAAAAAAAAAAACACCAAGGAAGTGAGTAAGAAAAAAATATGTAGTATACATTTAGGGTGGGTTGTAAAAGTGATATCATTTCTTTTTTGAAAATATTTTTAATTACAGTCATAAAAGCCGTGATGCTGTTATATACTTTTGCTTAAGACTTTAATTTAAGGAAAATCTCAGAAGTAATAATAACAACTGAGGTTACCTACAGTGCTGTGAAGCAGATATATATTTTTGCCCAAGTTTTAATTTGAGGAAATTATTTTAAAGAATAATTTTCCTGTGAGCGTAAGTGAAATGTCATGTGCTTCCATTAACCAGATTTTGCAATCAATTTTAAAGTTTTTGGTTATTTTGAGAACATATTAAAAAATGTGCTTTAGCATTTCGTCCGAGATTAAGTGTCATTTAAATCCGCACAGCCAGTCTTAAATTACCCTTTCTATCCTGCAGTTAAAAGATTGATGGAATTATCCAATACAATTGAATTTACAAAGCTCATAACTGTTTTGCCCTGTGTATGCGTTAAAATTACGTAACACCTAAATGTATACTCTACATGATAATTAAACTAACAATGTTCTAATGTAGGCACTACAAATCGTATGTGTGCAAACACATATTTATAATTGTACGACAAAACGTTTCATACTCTTTAATATACAAGCGCACATACATGCGCACATACAGCCAGGCATGATAAGTTAGTGAATAAGTGAGTACGTTCATACTGATGGCAGTAGTGTTAGTACTCCAGTGTGCTACTATGTTCATAGATGGCGCGCGTCTGAAAAACAATTCATTTTCAAGGCAATTGTAACAAATGTGAGAAACGTACGTCTCTGTGTGTCTGACTGGCTGCCTAGTCTTCTAGTAGCAGTCTGGAACTTATAGGGAGCGAAATACACACGCACTCATATACATTTCAGCCGCAGACATGTTAATTTTTGAACTGTTAACACTCTAATACCAACATAATTACGCTGACATGCAGTGCAATTTGAAATGAATGTATGAACATGGACACTCATACACAAAACACAATAATGTGGATACTCTCGCTGGGACTGGGAATAAGAATAATGACAATGTGTGCTTAAAACGAACATGACGAACATTTAGAAGCAAAAGCCTAATGAACAACTGCACAAGTCACCGCTATGAGAGGGGTGCTTGAGGCAACTTTTGCGAATTGACTTTGGAGAAACGTTTCAGTGTCGTTTGGTTTGCTATTTTTTTTGTTCCAAACGTGTTCTCTCGTGAAGTGGTGGAAAATTTATGAAAGTTTCACACATTGGTGGGTGTGTGCGTTGATCAACAGCTCAGCAAGTGTAAACCGCAAAGCCAGTTATTTATATTTGTGTAGCATAACATTAGGCATATTTCACTGCTTTGAAATGTTAAAGAAGTTTTCAAGTGTTTCAAAGCATTTAATTGTTAACATAACATCGCTTGACTTTTTAAGTCATGCAAACTGGCAAGTGAGGATAAAAGGGGAAAACTTGTAAATGATCTGAGATGATACTTTCATAATTTGAAATAAAACGCTCTAAATTTTAGAACATGGAGATTGCTTAATACGGCTTTGGTGCGGAGTTAAGGTGCGCTCTTAATATGGTGTTAAAAAATAGCCAGCTCCTTTAACATTAATTCAATTTTAATTAAGTTCTTCCTTAAAACCTTATTATTTATAATTCCATATTTCGCATGGCAGAAAGCTAACTCTGGAAATTAATTTTTGATAGTGTCTTATGTACTCTTATTACTTAGAAATCCGCTTAGTCTGTAAAGAAATGCCATCGGTTTTGAGCTTCGATTCCGTCTTCTCATATACAAACTATAACAAATCATAATGCTGTAGGGAAAGTCAACTATTGCATATTTTTAGGGGCATATGGAAACAATTTTATAGTGAATAGATGATGTCCTCATTATGACATTGGACATAGTAATGAGGAAGTTATTTTATTTAATAACCAATTAGGTTTTATTTTCCAAGCTGATTTTAAATGAAATGAAACATTTATTTGTCAAGAAACATGTTTGATTGTAATCTCTTTGTATATAAATACAAAACTTTGGAGTAAGTTTTGCTGAAGTTCGTTAATTTTATTTGAATTATGTTAATTTTATTCTGATAATTTGATTATGAAATGCTGTTGTTGCGAAATCCACATATGATTTTAAATGAAAGCTCTTCTTCACGGAGAGTCTTAAGAAATACAAAAGATCGCATTTATTCAATCTGGAATTTTTTTAAAGTAACATTCATAATAATTAACCTTATTTTGCCTGAAGAAGTACTATTATAGTACATTATTTTACCAACCCTAATAAAACAATAAGCAGTTAATCCTCTAAACTGGTTCATTTACATTACATGTTGTAACGCTGGTCCTTGAAGTTGGAAAGGCAAAGGCCTCTTCTCCCCTTTTTAGCGCCTACGCCTCTGCAACATAATAATTCCTTAGCACTTGCCTCAATGTTGCTTATGTTACTAATGCTGTACTATTGTTGTTGTTATTATTGTCATTGTCGTTGCTTTTGGCGTTGCTGCTCTTGTTGCCGTTCATTAATAGTTAAGCATAATGTATGTTTTGTGGTTATGTCATTAGCATAAATGCTCAACATGATGAAGTTATTATCCATTTTAAGTAAGTGTTATTTAAACACCTTTAATGCCTCTTAAAAGTATGCTAAGCTTTAGCTAAAACTTTAAATAAATATGTAATCGTATCATGCATACATATAGTCGTACATAGGGGGTTTATTAAATATTTACTTTTAAAAGTCATAAGTGAATTAAGCGTATTTGGAAGTTGTGCTTACTGTTGCAGGGAAATTTAAGGTATACTTATATTAACTCTAGAGAAGCAAATCCTTTTAGGTGGTTAGATGCTTAAAAAAATCCAGTTAAAGAATTAAAAACCAATATGTATACACCTTTATGGAAATAACGTTTCTTATATATCTTGGAATTCCAATGTGTATAAAGAGTTTATAAATAATTAAATGTAGCATAATGTAAGGCTTTTCATATTTAGTATTTGATAGAATAGTTTTGGAAGGGATTAATTACATAAAAGTAATCATTTTGCGACTAGTTGATATCTTTTCTAACTACAATTGCTTGGGTTGATGCGTAAAATTTGGGAGCATAACTTTAGGCATCGAAGGCATGTTTGGTATGGTCTTCGTGTAACCCACGGACATTTTTAAGCTTCGCAGATTTTGAGGGCATAGAGGCAACCTGTTCTTTTCAAACGAATAAAACTAAAAATTGGTGTTATTTCTAAGTTGTGAGTTATACTTTTAGGGGATTTAGGGTATTTTTTGTATAGGTATTGAACACGCAACTTAATTTGAGCAATTTTTTATAATGAAAACTACATTTGAATGCATTTTACTTAGGTTAATAGCTCTTTTTTTTTGAAACACTAAGTATGGGTGTAAGTGCTAGAAAATGAAACTTAAATTCTAAGTCAAAGTCGTGAAGTATACTTTTAGGGAATTCTGAGTATCTCCGTTACAGAATTGTAACGTTTAGTTCAATTCGAATAAAAATTTTTAATAATAAAAAATGTATTTTATTGCATGTCATTTCGGGTTACAGCTTGTGTATTTCAAACACTAAGAGTGGTAGTAAATATGTTGTTTTGATTATAACAACTCGAAATACTCATTAGAAATGGCATAAAGAATAAAACTGCGTGGTTGTCATAAAACATCATGTCGATTAGGGTAAATCTGCGGAAACACTTGAAATAGACTACTATAATATAATATACAAGTGGGCGAAATCGATGTAGAAGACAAAACTTTTCCGTAGAAAGGTTAAACCCAGTTATAAATAAATTCCTGTTCCCTTATTATTTTCGCCTTCAGTCCCTGGAAGACAATTTCGCTTAAATTGTGCCAATTTTATACAAATACTCTATAGTTGGTTTCAATTTATAGCTTTAGTTTATTTCGTATTTGAAAATGTACAATTGTGCCAACATTGTAGTTTCCATTTGTCTGTCATACCACCACACCTTTAGCCGAATACACCACCATTTCACACCCGCCATTGCCTTTCTCTTAGCCGTCGTCATCAACAGCGTCGATGGTGGTGGCCATTTGTTGTGTTATTATTTACATGCTAATCACAAATAATTTTAATTAACTACCAGTACTTATAATGTAAACAAAAACCAAAAATTTTCATTAGCGATCCACAAATTTTGGCTGAAACATCAAATAATCCAAAATGTATACCAATTGTGTAATTATGTTCAAACTCACTCACTCAAATGGATTCTAATTCGTTTGTAGTCTGTATATACGCGTGTGCGTGTGTAAACAAGCGTTTGTGTGAGTGTGTGTGTGTGTGTGTGTGTATGTAAGTGTACACACAAAACAATTATTATTTGCTTAAAAGCGAGATTTTCACAATTAACTTAAATAGAAGCTTACATGGACGTACACATAAATACGGTAAGTGTAATTTAATGGGTGGCGCGACAAGTTGGGGGAAGACAATTTGAGCAAAGAACTAGCGATGACATTTAAAAATATCTAATGAGTTTCATGTGAAGAAGATTAAGAGCCTGAGACCAGCTTAAAAATAGTTTACTCCTAAAGTTATGCAACGGTAAAAGAAGCAATTCATTGCAATTGAATCCTATACTACATTTTTAACATCTTTTTCATTGAAACTGTTAATTGAAAAATTATTTCAATGCTCTCACATCAGATAACAAACGTTTGGAAAATGATAATCTTTTTAGGCACTATTTAGCAATATTCCCAGCACATGAACAACTTGATATACGTCTTAATTTCGTTACCCTTGGTCCTTTGCAAAAACTTAAATTGACAATTATGCGATAGACGATCAGCCCAATACTTTCAAAAACTGATATATTTCAAAATAAATTATTACAGCACACATTTCAGATTTATTATATGTTATCTCTTTCTTAACGCACATGTTTCAATTTTTTGTGTGAGAAGAGAATTTTATTTGATCTGCGAAATGTTTCAAATGTTTTAAAATCGTTTGCGATCTTATAGTTGTTAAAAAATTGATCTCTTGGCATTCAAAGAATATGAGAGAGCTTCACAAATTCATTGAATATAAGAGCATTATATACTGAGACCCACTGAAAACAGGAACTACTGTTTAGTGAAGATTTACTACAGATTTTGAAGCTTTTATCAAATTTGTCGATAACCCGATTATACTAGAACTGGCGATCGTCGCGTCGAAAGAAAAGGTTGTAAATCAAATTCTCGACCATATACCGCGAATACTAATAATGAAGCTGTATTCGGTCACAAAAAATGAAGTTAATGTGTAAATTTACAAGTTTACATCACTAAATATAAGTTTCCGAAAAGCATACTGCACACTTCAGAAGAACATAGTCAACTTTCAGGTGATAATTATAACGCAAATGTGGATGTATATTCATTTTAGACCTCAGAGTAGAGAATGGATTAAGAAATCATAGAATGACAATTTTTTTTTATTCTCAGCTAAGCTGAAAGTTTTGTATGTCACATCTTAGAGAATATTAATTTTTTTTACATTACATAAATACCCCTAAAATATGCAATTATTTTATGACCTTTTATATATATATATGCCGTTCATTTTGAATAAAATTATTCAGCACTTATTTTTGGCGGGAAATTTTCAGAGTCTATAGCGAGAAACTATTAAGGAATGATGAAATTTAGAATAACAATAGCCTAGTCATTTATAAGAACATAATTTGGCATATGCAAAATTATTCTTCTTCTTCAAAATTCTACTTCATTTGATAGAGTTCAACTAAATATTTCTTTCCATTCCGAATAGCAATAAATTTAGCAAAAGTTATTTGAAGAACATCTCAAACTTTAGTTCAGAGAATGAAATATAACTTGAAGTTTTCGGGTTAAAAAACTGATACTGTGAAAATGTTCAACTCCTATATTTTATTTGAGGTTGTCGCAAAGTATGCTTTGGATCATGGGAACATTTTACGAGATCGCAGTTTTGGAAGAGGAGTTTGGCAGAACTGAGTGGGATTGGAATCGGGGTAGAAGTTGGAGTAATTTTTTTAGCGCCACTCTACCTTGTTTAGCTAAGCAACACCAAAAGTCAGAAAGAAATTTTAAAATGTAAAAACTAAAGGATATTACAGCATTATAATAATATTATTTTTCCCTCTGTCCGTAATTTTGGCATATAGCTCTTAAAACGCTGTTTATTTTATTACATATAATAATATTTTATTACATATAATTGAATTTAATAGGTTTGAAAATTGGGTAAGTCCAATAATAATAGAACGTATGTAAGCTCGCCGAAAGTGAGAAGCGCTCTTATGTCTCATTCATGAGATGCAAGTAAATTTGTTTTTTTTTTGTTTTTGGTACGTTCGGAAATTTACCTCATGTTTGAAGGAGAATTCAAATGAAATACAAACCAATCATCAGCATAAAGGTATAGCATAATTTTAGGCGGTCATAAGTTATGTTATTGATTATTGCAAACATTTTACGTGCCCGATTCATTGTGATTGTCCAGGACAGTAAAAATTGATTCCTTAAATTTGTTTTATATTTAAGAAATCTTTGAATAAATGTTTAGAGAATAACGGCACTATCTTTTGCGTGAGTTATTCCAGGACACTATTAGATTTTTCACTTTAGTTTTCAGATTAGTTTACTTTTTTACCACATTTTGCATACCAACCACACTATTGTTCATTACAATGCCTATAGAATTTTCTATGCCACTAAATACACATACATGTAAGCATTATTGCTGGAAACACGCGTATTTGAAATCTAAACACCCATACGCATTTACTTACATTATGCAAATCTTTAAAACAATGTTTTAAACAAATTCAAATACATTTGCACAAAACCCGTTCACATGTATGTGCAAAAAGTCCATAGGTATATGTATGTGTACGTGAGTACTTGCAATAAAAACAAATCATTTACATATTTATACGGTTGGCTTAATAAAATCGAGTTAATTTTGTTGTTGTTGTTTGTGAAAACAACAACATTACCCCTTATAACGTTTAGTAATCGGAGGGCGTATAAAAATGTAGAAATTTTTATATTTGGCTATGCTAATATATGGAAAATATTATAATATTACAACTACAAACAGCGGGTAAACATGAAAAAAATGGCAATAAAGTTAAAGGGAATCCAACTACAAACTAAATATAATATATCCATACAGTTGTTTGTATATTCGAGTGTTAATATTGGATGTTTTATTTTTTGCGAGTACTATAATTTTCATTAAACAACTAAATTATAAATAGAAACTTTAGCTTTTACATTGTTGTCCATGTGCCACAGTTGTTTATGCGAACACTGAAATCACTTTGTTGTCAGTTTATTAATTAACATATTAACAAATAGTTTTACATAATTTAAGAGTTATCTGTTTAGTTGCTATTTTGGAAACTGTTTTAGAAAATTCGTGTTTAATTTAATGTCATTTCATTTATATTAAATGCAGCAATTTCCACGGCGTGTAAAAAATTATATATTATTAACATATAATTTGTGTTGAAAGCGGTAACACATTTTATTAAGTTTAATTAAATTTTTTGTGGATAAAATGAAAAATACTATGGGATTTTACATTTTTATCGGAAGATCAATAAATAAATTCAGTGTTAAGTGGCCAAATATGTTTAGGAAGTGAAACTGGGAAGATTGGAACAAAAATTGGAAATTTAAACTTCGTGAGATATTTAAAACTTCGTATTTTTAAGGTGTAAAACAGAAAAGAAAGATAAAGAATTGATCGATTTTCTTACATTTTACTTCTTATGGCTATAGAATAGAATAGGGACGAAAGAAAACAAAAATATTATCATTGTGGTAAACATACAAAAACGTAATCGAATGTGATACCATCATAAACAATAAATGACCGAAACTAAAAAAATGAAAGTAGAATCATAAATTTCCTATATCGCGGTAGATTATCGATTAAGCAATTAATTAGTCAGTTGAAGAATGGAATTATTAAGATTCCTCCTGTTGAATAGATAGATTCCTTCAGCTCAAACTAAAGTTGTATTTTACTAAGCAAATATAGAAAAACTTACAAAGTGGAGGATATCTGATAATGTGCGACAAATGTAAGCAAATTTTTTTACGAAAACTCAAATTTTCTCGCTCTAAATTGAGTGAAAACCGCACTGAGAAATCAAATTGATGAAAAAGGTTCTATGGGGTATGTGATGCAAATCGATTCGTTTTCAAATGAAAACGAAGTGCCAAAACGAACAGATCGATTTTAGCTGTGACAGAAATCGTATCGATTTCATTTTCCAGTTGTGTTTCATTTCCACCATATTCTTTTGCAAAATACAACTCAGAGCATTTGTTTACGTTTTAAAATACAAGTGTTTGCACAACAAGAATCAAATTAACAAGTGTAAGCTGAAAAATAAGTTTATAACATGGCATTTATTGTCGCAGTGTCCGCAATTTTAAGTGATGCATCAAATAAAGACGAAAATATTAAAAGGAAAGAGTTACGCGATGCTTCCAACCCACTAGATTTGCCGGGAAAAAAGTAAACCAAATGTGTTATCCCAAGGTTTCAGTAATACATAATTGTTTATAGTTTTGTAGAATGCTTTCGCTTAAATTTGGATAATGGATAAACTTGGGACAAGTGTTACACAATCGTCCATTGCAATCCAGTTGGCAGCAACGCTCAGATTTTTCGCTGAAGGCTGCTTTCAACGCTCTGTGGGGAATGATGTTGCCATAGCTATGCACCGCACCACATTTTCTAAAATATTTGGACGCATGGTTGTTCTCCTGGAGCAGGTGTTGTGCCAATACTGGATAAAACTTTCCGATGAGCCACAAGAAATGTTGAAGTCCAAAAAACATTTTTTTGATAAATACAGAATTCCAGGTATTGTTGGCTGCATAGACAGTACCCACATTACAATAATTAAACCAGGTACTCAGGAACATTTGTTTTATAATAGAAAAGGATATGACAGCATAAATGCGACTATCAAATGAATATTTTGGCTGTGGATGCAACGCGACCAGGTTCAAGTCATGATTCGTTTGTGTGGAATTTAAGCGTCCAAAAAAGACTTTTATTGTTCCATGTATGAAAATGGAGATTGTAGTTCATGGCCTCTGGCAGACTCTGGATATGGACTTGAGCCATTTGCTTTGACCCCATACAGAAATTCAACTGCTGGTTCGCCTGAGCACAAGTTCAACAAAGCACACGCTTCAAGACGGAATATAATAGAGAGAACAATAGGTGTTCTTAAAAGCAGATTCAGGTGTTTGTCTCGCGCATTATGGTATAAGCCGTCTAAAGTCGTAAAAATAATTAACATTTTGTGCTCTTCACAACATGTGTAAGTTTTGCCTATTTGTGAGTACTTTTCCATGAAATCTAGCATCTTATCTTCTTGCCTCGAATTTGCGTG
Source organism: Philornis downsi (assembly GCA_019455685.1). Taxonomy (NCBI): domain Eukaryota; kingdom Metazoa; phylum Arthropoda; class Insecta; order Diptera; family Muscidae; genus Philornis; species Philornis downsi. The sequence goes on along the minus strand of JAHXMU010000145.1, from coordinate 2,266,573 downwards.
CTTTCCCCTGAAATATACAAAATAAGTCTGTGTTTTGTCAGATGTTTGATATAAATACCTACATTTCAAATTTTCTTCACTTTAGTTTTAAATTGTTCGCAATTTATTATTTTTCTTCCAAATAAAGAAATGCGACTTTGCAAAATCGCCACACAAAGACTACTCGATTTAAAACCGTAAATGAAAACGTTAATTCGTTTTCTATCACACCTTTCTTATCCATATTTTCCATAGAACGAAATGGAAAATGAAATCGATATCGATTTCAGCTCAAACCGAAATGAAATCGATAAAAAGATGTGCATCACAACTTTCATCGTTTTTGCATCGATTTTAAATCGAAAACGTTTTGTATCACATACCAGTATGATTTCGTTCTTTAAATCGGGAAAATAACTATAGATTAGTTTTCCCATATCTCTTTTTATTCTTCTACTCCTAAGAAAAAATAATATAAGACACACTCCTAACAGTAGGCAACAGGAATTAAATTATTCTTCAAATGTGTTTTTTTTCTGAAAAAGTCGCAGTCAATTGAATTAAATAATTTCATAACCCCTAAAATTATACAGTATCTTTCCGCTATATTGTTGTGGTTGTTATTGTTATTGCTAGATGTTTCTCGGCAGCAAAAATTTGGATCAACCTTTAATGCGTGAAGCATGTTTCAACCTGCCATTCAGCGCTGATAATAATAAAGGGCGTTTCCCTCTTTCCAAAAGCCTATGTCGTCTTCTACAAATCGCCCATGCATCTTACAACAGATAAGAGATCATAATTACTACTGATTTGTGAGTCACAAATCTCTATAAAATATCGTGTTGATACCTATTTCTAAATCCTTGAAATATTTTATTTCCTCAGATCTGTCCTGAATGACACCAGTATAAACTCTCCTACCATTGGAAGATATTGTAAGCATAATTTTCCCACAGTTAACTATGTTTTATTTACAGACACTAGACTCAAACGATTCTAAAGGAGTTTTAAGACAATATCTCGAAATTTTTCTTTTTTAATGGAAAATTTGGCACAAACGCAAAAAAAGAAACTGCCACCTAAATGAACCTAAAGTTGGGGTCATCCTTATTGATGTATATAATATATTTTAATTTTTTTTTTAGTTTTCTGCCATAGATATTTTTAAAACGATTAGAAAGAAAAACAACGCAATAAGCGATTCGATGTTAAATGCAAATATCAATATGGATTATTCCGATTCTCGATGTTCTTGCCGGACGTCGGCAATGTTTATACAATTTAAATTGTTTAAAAACCATATCCTTCGGTTCTTGCATAACCTATCCCGCAAATTTCGGGCTGGAAATATTAATGTTCATATTCATTTTCTAAAGTTTGCCAAAAATTATGATTTAATATATATAATGATCCTTCCGTAACTACTTAGTTTGAAACTTGATACTAAAAAGTTTTCTAAAGATAAGTCCTACAATTGAAAGACTTTAAATCAATTCAATTCGAACGTAACACAAAAACTCTTATAAAAATATGATACACCTACACATACGTAGAATTATTTGCTACATCGCATTTTTACATACCTTTAATTTCATTTTCCTAATAATTCTTATGACATTATTATGATAACAGGAATGCTTTATTTATTGCTGTAATCTTTAAGATCCCTGCATATTTTTAGGATAAGTTCATATATGAAACCTGCTTTTAGGAGTTGATTTTTTCATGTTACCCTTGTGAATTTTATCATATCTTGTTATCTTTATTTTGGTCCATACCTTCAGAGAGTCTATCGAAAAACTTTTTCTACATAGTTGCCATGAAACCTTTCTGTCATAATTGCTTTGGAAACTTTGTACTCCTTTGCTCTCACACATTCCCGGCTCTGAAAAGCTATAATATACCGTCCGATTTTCCTTGCT
>JAHXMU010000145.1:2155818-2262174 GCA_019455685.1 Philornis downsi | reverse complement strand
ATCAATACTGAAATCTAGAAGATTTACACCAATCAGGTGTACATAATGTACCTATATAATTGGAGATCACATATATTTCATTAAAAGTTTTACTTTCAAATTGGATAAAGATTTTTCAGCATTAATAAAGAAAATTATTTGTAATAGAGAAAAATTGTCTCTCGATTAACTACAAGCCAATTTTACATTGACAAACTTCTAAAAAACTGATGATATATATTAGAATCTCAGACAATAAAGCAATAACTTGGAAAAGTTACATCACAATCAAAGGTATGACAGCAGAGCATTTGCCCTGTATACAGAGAACCAATCATTTTAGTACACTTTGTTGTCTTGAGACTTTTCAATAAAAAGGACTAAAAAATTCAAAATACTGAGCAAATATTTTGTCATTCTTTTTTTTTCTATTACTATTATTTGAAACAGTTTATAATGAAACAATCAGTTGCAATGACTTTTTCCTATACATGGAAAAGAAATTATGTTTTTCAGAAAAAACGTGACTGTCTATTTCAGGCCGCCTCCACACATATGTGTGCTAACACGTTTGTTCATAAGTAAAACTTAATATAGATGTGCATTATACTTCCTAGAAAATTAGTAACGGTTGTTTATTGGTAGATAGATATATCGATTCAAAAATAAAACAGGTATGTAAATGTTAGAAAAGGCACAAATTGGTAGTATCAAATACATTCCCCCTTAATGTATACTTCAATTCTGTTTGCTAATTTTATTGACAATTAACAATGCAATATATTGAGCAAAGTATTGAGCAGTAAACTTAATATTAAGCATGGCTACCAGGTTATAGAATCGATAAAACATATCAGAGCAATGCAAAGTTTTTCTAACAAATATTTATTGTTAACAAGAAAGCTGGTTACGGCAAATTGCCGGAAAAAGTGTAGATGAAATGTTTGTTATTTTTTATCTTGTCTTTTTATCACTTTTTCCAAACTTTTATCTTATCTCGTTTCTAATTTTGATGAATCATATTTTTGCTAAGGTTTAGAATTTCATTGTCCTATCAGACATTTTAAGTGAGCTTGGGAACATTTGTAGACGCACAATTTCACTGTTCCCGTATAACAGCTGATGTTTTAGATATCCTTTGACAAAGCTTAGTAGTGTATTAATGTTTATTTTAGAATGTCCTATGTAAGTATTCACATCTTTTGTAAAGAAAATGAATTTCCTTAGCAGATGTCTTTAAATATTGAAAACTCCCTTTACATTTCCGTCGTCTTTATTTTCGCTAATAGCTTCGTAGTGTTCTCTAAATCTTGCTTTAATAATAAATTTCCAATATCTTGCATCTTCCTTTCAAAAATTCTAACGCATTTTTCCAATGTTCTTTTATGTCCTTCTTTCGCATTTCTTCAAATGTTCACAAAGTAATTTGCTTGCTATGTGTTTTCTATGTTTCTGTTAAATTGTTGCAATATTTTGTTGCACATTTCGAACACTTTTAGGTGTTTCTGGCGTTATTTCATTTCATTCCCCTTCGATGAGCTTTCTCTACTATCTCTATACGAATATTTCTCTGTTTGCCATGACATATTTTTGCCGAGAAATAGCGTTAAAGGGTGGTGATGATGAGTGGAAATTGCTCTACCGCCACTTTCGTACCTCACGAGTTTGAGCTGAGAAAACTTTGCATGTTTTTCATATTTTGACGCGCAAAACAAAATGTAACGCAATAATGGCTACGAGACCCGCCCGCCGCCATAGGAGATACAATAACTTAGACGTAACATAATGTTCAACAGTGGGGCTAAAAGGACATGTCAAGAATGTGTTTGTATACACTCACACGAATACCAGACACCTTTATTGTGCAGTAGGTAAAGACAACCCAGCACTCAGTAACTCACGATGACATCTTTCAGGCAAAACCCCATTATGTTGCATAGCTATTACACAAGGTCTAGGCGACGTTGGTGGTTGGTCTGGGCAAAGTTCAACATTCCCACCTCTTCAATATGGAGTAAGCTATGGCAAGAATCACTGGTATGAAATGATGGGCGTCGAAAAAAAAGTACGAAGGAAATTATTTAGCAAAAGTGTCAGAATTTGTTTTTTTTTTGTATACAAGTCTTCTTTTGCTCATTGTTTGTTATTGCCATATTTCTGTAAGATATGAGGTGGAAATATTCGTATTTGTATATGTATGCAATGTCTATTTGTCTATAAAAATACCATGGCCAAGGTATCCTTTCGCTGTTCCCTTTCTCCTATCTTGCGGCGGTAAAATTGTGAAGAAAAAACTTTATTTATGACGTTGTTTTTCTTCTTGCGACGCATTGTTGCAATATGCTAAGGTGTCAGGAAGGAAACAATGTAGCAAATACTTTGTAAACATATTTTCTCCATAACAGCAAGCAGGAGTGTAAATTCAGTAAAGAGAGGAAAACCCCTAACCCTTCGTAGCTATGATGAGCTGTTTTTCTTTTCTTTTTCTTGGTATGCATGATGCCATGACAGCCAGACCTTTTAGAAAGGGTTGGTACACATGAAAACGATCTTGGAGGATGCATACTAAGGGAAATCAAAAGAATGCCATGAAGTACGCTTTGCAAAATTGAGGTGTATTTGTAGATTGGGAAGCTTTTTTTTTTGTATTTTATACAAAAGAAATTAAAGCCATTGTAAATATTCTACAAGAAATTTTGAGCTTTAGAAATGCTACTCATATTATTTGGCGAATTATTTATTTATATATAAATTTGCGATTGAAAATAAATTCAAAAAACGTTATTTATCGAAAGTATACGGCAGGCAATTTGTATTTAATAAATGCCAAGTGTTACTTGAATTATGCCATAAAGTTTAAAAAGTTTGCAACTGAAATTGAACATGTGTAGAATTGCTGAAGATATCTTGCAATTTTTCTGTTATGGCAGTAATCTTAAAAATGTGCCTTAGTTTTGAAAAGTTCCATGTGAACAGAAATACGTAGCGAAGAAATAAATAAGCAGTTCTAAGGTTAATTGAAAATCGGAGACAGAACTTAGCTTTTCGCCCTGTTCAGTGTAAATAAACATTTCATTTCACATTGACTTTTGACAAATACACAAAGGTGAATGAATGCGTCAATTTATTTCGTGATTTGTCGCATACGAAGTAACTATTTTCGTTGGCCATCGATTTTGCCAACGCCTGTTTTCAATTTGTGAAGCCTTAGTCCTTCTTTTACCATTTTTTCATTAACATAAATGATGGAATCGTTCAGGATTTTACTTTTTTATTCCTAACAATTTTGCTTGCCCATAATGTTTCGTTAATCTACTGACAATTATCGTATTATGATACAATGAAAGAATAGGAGGCTAATGCTAATGCATAATTTAAGGTGGCACTAAATTCTAAAAATTTCTTCAAAAATCAATACTCATTTTTGTTAATGAGAAACGAACTTCATGGTGAACATGATAGCGTTTACCAAAAATGTACTATAATAATTATTTTGTTTAAATGTGCTCCTTGAAGTATGCAATAAATGATTCAGTGAACAAAATTACCATTATAGTTGTTACCGTTAGGCTTTTTGGAAATTGCTCTAATTCCTCCGCTTTTGAAATTAACAGATAGAAGGCAGTAACTGCTGCATATTTTTGGGCGAATTCAAATTTAATAAGTTTCTTTATGAATGATACTTTAAATTAGGCGTCTTAGCAAGCTGGTGGAATTAAACAGCAAATTAAGTTAAAAGTGTAAAGCATAATTCAAAGGTATGACACAAACAGCCCTTAAATGTATGTTTACTTGATATTACTTGATTACTTGATAATTTATATTAAACATTGCAATCTTTTTTTGTAAGAGTGAAAACACATAATGCGTTGGTTAGACAGCTTAGTAATTTATAGCAGAATTGAAAAAAAAACATTAGTTTGTTTTTAAATAAAACTAATTGTGCAATATCTGAAAGTAACAACATTTTTAGCAGAGACATATGCCAATATGATAACTAAGTCAACTATATCATTGTGAATCTCCTAAAAGCATGTTATCAAGTCATTTCACAGTTTCAGCCAAAGGTTAAATTCATGAATGTATTTACTTTCATAATCTTTAAATGCTCTTGAAAACTATTGTTTCACCAGCATTTTAAATTTAATGCCTCGAAGTGCAGTCTCATCCTACATACATACACACACATGAACTGAACAGTATAAAGACCCTCGAGCACATTTTTTATCTGTCAAATCACTGTCTGTTCTAGGAAAATAAAATATTCTTATTCCCCTTGAAAAGCGCTAACAAAAAAACCCCGAATTGAATGGAATTAAAATATCTATCTGCACATGCATACAAACACAGACACATCCTCCATCTCAAAGGATAACGAAAAAATGATGCATACTTTCAGGGTTTACCACATGGTGTGCTAGCAGAGACTCAGGGAAAAAACCGAAAAAATAATGTTGTTCAAAATTAAGTGACACTTGTAGACGACAAAAATATAACCAAATCCGTATATCCGTATGTACAGAAATCTATGCATATGCATATGCATGTGTTGATGATGCTACAATGCTGCGGATGCCACATCCTTCCATTTGTTTTCTATGGAATTCAGACACTTTAAGCCACACATGGCTGCAATGTCTAATGTCTCAACCGATTTTTGTCGTTGGTTTTATTTTAATCTATTTTTTTTTTTGGTTGCTTGTAAGGAGAGAAAAAATAAATGTGGTGAACATTTTTCCGAGTTCCAACGGAAATAATAAAAAACCATAGAGCAAACGGAAAATAATGTAGAAAAACAACAACAAAGAAAAAAAACTGATAAACTTAGATTTGTTTTTTTGTTTTGCTTAAAATAGAGGAACTGTTAATTGGGAAGTTTAGAGAAAATTGGAACTGAAAGCAGTGAATGTAGATGATTTCAAAGGCGCTTGAGTTAAATTTGTTGTAGGTTGTAGGTGATGCTTGAAAAAACTGTATGATAACATAATAAGTAATGAAAAAATTCCATGAAATGTAATCACCTTTTTATTGAAATTTTGTAGCCACCACCAAACGGACTTAGTTGAAAGATTTTTTGAAATCCTCATAGATGCAAAAGTTTTATGGATGCCAATAAATCAACACACACATATTCGTATAAGACTACCCTCTATCAAATTATCGTATCTTGCCACTTCACAATCACCATATTATAACACGTTTATTGCAATAATCGAGTAATCGAGAATTAAATGTATCAAAGTAACCGCTACACAAAAATTCAGCCTAATCGTACCAATTATGAAGGATTCTATTTGGAACAAGCAAACACACATTCCCCTTTTCCATATATGTAGGTGAATGTGTTGCCTGAAAACGAGCTTCATATGAAATGTTGAATTTTAAACTTAAAACCGCAATTTCTACACAACTAATGTACTTTCCATCCATTCACTTTTGCTTACAATTGCACTACTAAATTTTTTAAATCTCAATTTTGCTAACATTTCAACACTTCGTTGGCATGTTCGAGTGTATACTCGTATATGTGTGCGTTCTGTCTATGTATCCGAAATGTTACCCTTATTTCTTTTTGTCCAAAAAATAGAATTTTACATGATTTATGGGTTTTCACACGTCAAAACTGTTACCTAAACTGCAAACAACCGGATATGGAATGGCTATGAATGAAATGGGTGCAAAATGGATCTAAAATACTTCCCCCGACCTTTTTGAGGATGGGGGTATGCCATCATCAAACTGGCAAAAACGGAAGTATGAAATTTTTAGAAATACAGTAAAAATGTTACAAATTTCTCTTGACGTTTTCTTGTTTCTTTTCGGTTGTTGTTGTTTTTTTTATTTTTGCTGTTGCACCAAGTGCTGTTTGCAACATTCAGTTTATGGCCAAAACTATAAACCAGAAAACAAGAAAAAGAACAAGAACGCTGAGTGTAGGTGGCTGAAGGTCTGAGGAATGAAAAAGAAATGTAGTGTCACATACTTTCAGGCTAACACTTTAGCACAACACTTAAGTTCTAATACAGCTCAATGAATGTGTATTAGTAAAAGCATGTGTGTGTGTGTGGATGTGTGTGTAAAGTATACGAATACTTTCTCTGGCATAACTGAGATTTTGTTGATTTGTTATTGTGCCCACAAAAAGTTGCAAGTTTCTCAGTTATAACTCTTTTTTTAACGGCTGTTTTTGTTTATGTCTATGCATATGATTTATAGCTTTAGAAATAAACAACCACGACAAACACTAACATCACATACCACATACATGCATGCATTGCAGGGCAGTGAAATATTCTTGTTTGCCTGTAACTGAGTGTGCATCGGTGTGTCTGTAAATGTGTAATTGTTGGTTCTAGATGCTGCCGTTTTTTCTCTGGCAAAGCATTTGTTTGAGGTTATGACATTTTCACACAAAACGCAAATTTGTCTATTTCATCAAAATGTTGCAGTAGACAAACAATTTGGAAGACAGAAAAAAAGAGAGAGTGAGAGAGGGATTGGGGAGGGGACGAAAAAATCATAGAACAAATGACACTGGAAAATATTTGCTCATGTATAAAGCAAAAGCTGTTTATGACACTTTTACCACAAGAACTCGTAAAGTTCTGCTAACACCTCCTCTAATGCTGGCAAAGGGTACATATTTTTTCATCTCCTTCTTATTCATGCCCTCCATCGCGCGCAAAAGGACAATTGCATGGCATACGTCACTGATGTCCTTTTTGTTGGGAATAAAACGAAGGGGTGCTCTGCTTCTGTCGCTGCTCCTCACACATATAATACAATTGAAATAAGAACAAAATGATTGCCTGAAAAAATGCGACAAACTTTTATAGTTTGAAAAATTGTAGCAAACAACACACCCTCTATTATTCACATACGCTTAGAAATGCAGCGACGGGATAGCTATTGGTTCGTATTGACAGAGTGAGACATAAGTTAGAGAGCAAATTTTTGATATTTATATGTTGCGGGCTTTGTTTACAAACGGTTTATTTTATATTTAAAATTATTCAAAATTTTCAAGTCCAACATGGTAAAGTGTGGTTTGGAAAATCTGCTATCATGCTTCTCCTCTGCAAGGGACGGCTTTCAAAAAAGATTCTAAAAATCGCTCTAAAACTCCCCCTATGGTAACTAGAATACAATTTTTTCTATTGCGCTCGCGTGTTGGAAAGGATCGTAAACTCTTCATTCTTCTAAGTTCCATGCTAATTCGTCACACCATGATGCCTAGCACTATTTTTCTGTTTATGCTGTTGCTGTAAAATAACTTAAGACTTGTTATGTTATATTTATGAAGGTCTTTACACAAACGGCTCGGCTGCGAACTCGTCACCTTACGAAACATAGCCAAGCGCACTGCTTTAGCCTACACCACATGAAACTGTACTATAAACCAACTAGTGTAAATTTCTTAATACATATACGTCATCTATCATGTTTTTATTTAGAAAGCTAACAGGATCTTTATAAAGAAAATGTCGCATCTGCGAGTATGAAGACTTCCTTTGGAAAGCGGTGTTTAAGCTGTGCGGATTGCAAGGAAAGCTTTTTCTGAAACATATCGTAGCCACAAATCATTTTTAACAAAATTTATTTATTACTTTATTATGGCAGCAAAGCAGAGCGACACTGTTGCATAGTTTTGGGTGAATTGCAAATCTAGAATCTCTTTCACAAATAACACATTGCATTTTTGCACTTTTATAACTTTCCTGGAAAGCCATATTTTGAAGTGAATTTGCTTATAATGTTAAAAAATAATTTTATTTGAGTGAACCTATTGACGCAAATTGTCATTGCCGCTTTCCAAATTGACCACCCTGTACCTTCGTGTGAACCTATTGTATATTGCTACATTTTTGAGTACTTCTAACTAGCACTTGCGTATACTCGTATATACGCTTACAAGCGTATATATTTTAACAACAGAGAAAGCGTTATATTACACTTATGCAATGCATACACATTTAGATATTTTGTTATTTGCTGTAGTCATAAATAATATTTGCCACATATTTTCAGGCAGACGCACACATACCATGTTCAATTGTATATACGTTTTGTGTACATGCATCTACGTGTAAAGTTATAAATAATTTTTCAAAATATTTTTACAAATATGTGTACAGATGTACAAATAGTTTTGTATATTGCATTTTGTAGTAGTAGTATTTCGTGAAATTTGAGAAAAGTTTTCGATAGCTTTTGTTCGATTCAATATAAGAGAAATATTTAATGTATTAGTTTTAAAGGGAAACAAAGAATTTCTATAGCTATTAGCAAACTCTAAACATTGAATTTGAGGCAAGTGGTTGCAATTATGTAAAAGGAGCCACTCCTGAAAGTGTGTTGCAATTTTTGTACATTGTATTAACTTTTACATTTTACATTAAGGGAAAATGAGGCAATTCATTGCAAACATACTTGTCTATGTAAAGCGCTACTCATCTGCATTATATTCTAAATATTTCCCATCCTAATTTATATATATATAAGAGTATCTCGGTGGCATCCTCACAAACCGTTTTATTTGAACAGATTAAACAAAATGAAGAACATCTTTGGTGAAATGTATTGATCTAAAAAGTGATGACAGTTCTGTAAAGTAAAACGTTTCCCTAGCAGAAGGCCAATGTCTGTCTGACATACGCTCGTGTGTTGTTCATGAGATGTTAATTTCAAATAATTTTCAGAGGAAATCCTTTGAAGTTCGCCGTTGTTTCAAAACACACGAATCATACTTTATATTTGGATAAGTTCGACTCCTAGCAATATGCAATGTTTTTTGCCTTAAGTTATAATTTACATTCTTTAATGGCATGGCGAAAAATATTTAGGCGCAACATTGTTGTTTATAAGCCATTTGTATTGCTTTGACTCCTTATTACTCCTGCCTCTTACGTATCTTGTTATAAGCTAAACAAAGTATAAAATTAAAACAAACATTTGGCAACATTATAAACACAGAGTAAGAGAAAACAAATACCAGAAGATTCACAAAGGATAAATGAAAAATATAACAAAAAAACCTCAATGAAGACACGAAAAGCTAAAGGATCTCCGCGTACACACGCACAGCTCATTTAACTCTTTCAATTAGGACATTTCAAACCTCCTCCCAAAAAGAATAAAATCCGGCACTGTAGAACTAAACTCACAGATGGCTTTCAATAAAACCGAGGAGGAGGAAACCCAACATCTAACCAACATCAAGACATAGGATGTTACCTCAACAGAAACAACAAAGTTAATACAAATAAAATACAGCAAACTTAAGAAAATAAAGCGAGCGAGAATGTAAAGAAAGTGGAAAAAAATACCAGCCACCAAACAGAACAATGAAGCAAACAGAAAAATGTTGTAATTTCAACGAAATCTCAACGAATGAAAAAATCGGCAAACGAGCATGAGAAGGTAACATGGATGGATTTGGGAGGAAGAACTCAAAAGGCTATCATTGCGCGGTGGCCGGTGTTTTCTTCGTTTTTTCATCAGAAGCTACAACATTGTTGCTACATTAACAATGTGTACAATATCATGATTTTGAAACAATACTCCTTCTTGTGCTCTTAACACAATTAACAGATAAATGATAAGGATCTTTTACACAAAACAAGTGAGTGAGAACAAAGAAAAGGGCTTTGTTCTTTGGCAATTGTGTTAAAAATCAGCAATTATTAAGGAGCGACCAAACGCAAAAAAAGACAGCTACTTGAAGCTATTTGATTTTCTACAAATATTTCTCTCATTAACACAGGCAACAAATGTCTGCTAGTGAATTTTTATTTGTGTGTCTGTTTGTAATAGAAACTGACTCAGTATGTGTGCGGTCCAGTGTTCATCTAATGTTCTTTAAAGACTATCAGCAAGTTGTTTTGGGTTTTAATAGCATATCTGTTAAAACAGCGAAAATTTCTACTTCTTTTTTTCAAGTTTCATGTTATGCCAAACAAATAAATACGTAAATACGCCATGGCATCGCATGCCACGATTTTACTCAGAATGTGTGGGCAAGAGATGGATGTTGTGGATACGTTTGTGCAAAAAATAGAAGAAAACCAAAGCGTAATTATTTGTTAAGATTTTTTTGGGAAAAGAAGCAAAGCAAACGAAAAACGTAAGAAATTCGAAACAATTTTAATTAGGGCTGTGGTATCATTTAATATTGCCATGTTTGTTTTGAGAAAAGTATTTGGCTGTAAATTAGGTTTTGCGTGTAATATGTGATATCTGAAATGTATTAAAAATTACATAAAAACTTAGCCCATAACTCCTTGTTGAGAAATGCCTTTAAGTATAGATTCTTGTCTACATTCTTGCGATGAATATGTATGAATTCCTAAATTTTTTTAGAGTGGGAAAACTTTTGTACAACTGGGCAAAGAATGAAACTTCTGCGAGTTGTTTTAAACACGCAGCAAATTTTTAAAAAAATGTATGCAATAGTCTGTCAGTTACAGAGGAATGACTGTAGATTTCGATAAATGTATGTGGGTAACGGAAAGACGTCCCAATATAGTCTATTTTCACTCCTAGAACTAAGCTTACAAAACGCCAGAAGTACGCCAAATTTGACTGAATGTTCATCTTTAGGAAAGATATGAAGCTACGAAGACAAGCGTTAAATTGACAGTTTGTAAAGGGTTACCGGGAGGGGCATGTTTAATGTTTGGAATAAAAATATAGATCACTGCAGCCAATCAATTATAAGTTTCAAATGAAAGATTGAGTTTGGGTAACTCGGTCAATAAGTCAATTTGATAATTTCTCAATCTCCTACTACGATCTGAGAAAGTTCAAAGTTCTAAGGAGTTTCGTAAAGAGTTATCCCGCCTACCAGTCAGCTAGACAGGCGGACAGATGGACGGATTAAACTCAATTGAATTAAAAATTACTAAAACATATTTGGTGTTTTAAACGCTTCCTCCTACTGTTGCTTTTTTGCCGTAGAGAATGAAACGTAACTTAAATCTTTCGGATTAGTGTGCAAATATGCAAAAAAACTATAGAGAATATACCTCCTATAGGTATACGATATTGGCAGTTAAGGAGGATTTTGTTACAAACTGAAATAAAGGCATTCTTTTGTGAGCTAATTCAACAGAAATTTTCAGTAATATGAGACAAGGGTGGAGGTGCTTAAAAAGACGCATAAGAACAAGGCTTTTTCAGAGGAAATTTCCTTCCATGAATATTATTGCCCCTTTCACGAATAGCCCCCTTTGAAACCAAGGTATATGTCGGAGTATACATTATGCCTGAAAGTATGCAACATATCTTAAAATTTGATAGTCGAGTAGAAATGATTGCTATTGCGTGCTTTTGCCAACATTTTTAGATTTAATTGAATTTTCTTTTTGTTCAAATATTTATTATTTCTTGCACTTTCTCAATCTCACTCCATACTTAATTATGTTATTTCTTTCAACTACATATTTCTTGTCGTTCTTTTCTTTTCAGGTAAGCAGTAAGATAAATTGCAAAAATATTACTTTGGGACAATGCGTATTTTTTATTCTCGCTTGATGCAACTTTTGCTGTTTGTGTGGATAATTAAAATCCAATACAAATATTTTTTCCAACCAGGCAAACGTGCAAAGTCTAGCCAATTGTTCAAGGTCCTCAGGCAAGAAGAAGAGGTAATTAAATAATTGATTAACAAGTTTACTTACGATTTATAACCATCATTTTTCTTTAAGTGACAAGGACGGATGGAGGGAAACAAACAGAGAGAAAGACTAATAGCAACTTACCTGTAAAGAAAAAGAGAGGAAAAGTAAATGAGAATGTATTAGGAGCAATTTAATTGAAAGAAAATTAATTAAGTTACCAAGCCAAATAAGATCAAAGTTTTTTTTTTTTTTAGAAATTAGAAAAACTTATTTAGTTAGTGAATTAAATTATTCTGAATGTAACACAATTTGATATAAATAGGAACGTTGAAAGCAACGCTAAAATTTTGCTTGAACACTACAAATTTTCTTTATTTGTTGCATTGAAATTTGAAAGTTTATTTCCATATATTGTACCTTAAAGGTTTATATTGAGATACAAAACGTAAAAAAATCCTTTAACTTAATTTGTAGCAATTCCTTTGTTAGTTTGTCCTTTTTTGTACTTCTTAGCAGGAATGTTGTAGTTAAACCAGTTCATCTTCAAATTGTTGGCAATTTCTGTACCTTTCCATTCTATTTGTTATTCAAAAAATATCTCATCTGTCTTCTATATAGGCTTTTCATATCCTTCTTGTATTCTTTTCTTTTGTTTTGGAGTTTTTAAACAAATATTTAAACAAGATTTTTTAGTCCACCCTGTTCTTTTTTTTTATTTAACAAAAAGTGCATTCTTGGCAAACAGTGGCAGATGAACGGACGGACACCTGAACCAAGGACACAACAGAGAGATCCATAGAGAAATGGCAACGACATCTCTTGTCCATGTTTATCAACCTGAAATGAGCATTACTTTGATTTGAATGGAATGAAAAAAAAAAAACGCAGAAAAAAAATATAAAAACAAAAACATTACGACATGCAACAAAAAATATAATAACCAACCCCCTGATGGATATGCAACAGTTTCAGTTTTCTATTTTGTCATCATTTCTGGCACAGAAGCCTCTGGGAACTGTGGTGCCTTTTCTTATTTGCCAACCAACCAAGCAGTTATATATGAACAAATTTGTTACATAAAGTTGGTGCTTTATGGAAAATATCTCATGCGCAGCAGAAAATTTTATATAACATACTTTATGGCTGTGCATAAAGAATAATTTAGAATTGAATTGTTTAGAGTAAAATGCATGGTAGGAGAAATTTGGGAGTTTGAGTTTTGAGGCACAAAGTGATCCACATGAGTAACAAAGAATAACTGTATAGATGTGAAGTTATTGTAGGTCTTTTCATGATTTCTGAACAACAATGTAGTTGAAAATCAAAATCGACAAATGTCCAAAAGTGTCTTAAAAACATTCATGTTAGTTTGTATGTCTAGTAGTCAGGAGTTGTGTCCATAAAGTCGGTGTATATAAAGTCAATTCTCCCCTTTCGTCGCAGCGATACGCATTCGAGCCTGATATACTATGTGATATTTGAATCTATATATCTATCTATCTATATTTATTCTATCCCATTCTTCGCCAATTCTGTTAACGATGAAATTTTGCAGTCGTCGTCCTCGTGTGTCAAATATCTTCCACATTTCGTATTCCTAGAAACTATCAAATTTTGTTATGTGGATGACATCAGCAGAATACCAATATCAAATTCTCATTTTTTCTAATAGAAATCTTCCTCCAACATACAGAATTTCATCTAATTGACCTAAATTTCCGCTTTGTGATTTCTGCCAGTAGTGTAAGGTACTTTACTAACCATTTCCATGTTATAACCTAATAGAACCAAAAAGGAGGAAAAGGACATTTTTCATACATTATCCTAGGATTTTTGTCATATGTGTGATCATAGCGCATACAAGAGCCTGTTAAACAGCGGTCATCTAAACGTTCATGTCGGTACTTAGATTATTGAAGTTCAGTAAAACTTTTCAGATTAGCTGTGGACGTATTCTTATGTCGCATTGGTGGGAATTAGGATGTAAATACGTGAATATGGTCAATGATATTCCCTAAGTAACAGGGAATATCTAGTATTGCATTCACACAGTTTGTGGATTTCTTTCGGTGCCGCAAATTTATGTTTATTATTGGGTAGCTCCTCACATGTTTAACATAATGTGAAGGTTCTGGTTCAAGTTCTCGCTTCTTAGTATTACTCATTAAAATCACAAAATATCAGCATTAAATACGTTTTGCATTATATAACCTATATGAACCCTGGTTCATGTAGCTAGTGTGATCACTACTGCCCATCGGCGGTAGATGTCTACCAAAAGGAATAATAAGTACAGATTTCATATAATTTGCCGACTTTTGTCGATGGCAAAGATGATATAACGACAAATGATTGACCGGCTGTACTTATGAGATACTAAACTTTAGCAAGATAGTGGGTGTAGTGAAGTTCTTGCAAAATATTTATTATGTTTTCCTTATGTTTTGAACCAAAATTTTGAAGCATCTATTTGAGAGTAATAAAGGAAAATACCATATTTATATGTTTGTACTAAAATTTATTATTTAATTTTTTTAATCTTTGCCATTTTGAAGGTTTGGTAGAAATACAGTATATGCCTAGGTGTAGCGTTAAGAAAATATATACTATTTTTATGAATTACTGTAATTTTTAGGATTAGTTGTTGGAATATTTCTAATTTTATGTTGAAATATAAATTTGCTGTTTATTTGCTTAAAACAGTTTTACTTTTTATTTATCTTTTATTTACAGCATATAGTTTGTGTTTTTTTAATGTTTGCTTGTATAGTAACTGCTGCATACTTTCGGGATTAGTTTAATAAAATTTATGCTTATGCACGTACTGTGTTGCGTAGATTTACAATAATAACATTCAATTTTATTTTTCTATTTAGTGCATATAGCTGTATGTGAAGCATACTTTAGGATCTCAATAATTTATGCAAACATAGCATATTTTTTACGGACTATTATTGTAAACAAATCTCTGTACGTTTATTTACATATTAAAATAAAAGCTTTTTTCTGTTGCACTTTCACCAAAAGTTTTATGCTAGTATAAAATAGTGTGAGTGAGGGGAAGTCTGAAAATGTAATGTGAAATTTTGTGCTGATGGTTTGTTTGCTTTCCGTTTCAAAATATTTGCTTTTTATTTAATGTATCAATTAAAAAATTATTAAGTTTGCTAACATGTAGAGGCACGTTTTTTGGTTTTTTTTCTATTATCAGTAGCAACGCCATCGTCATCATCTTCTTTATGTTGCTTCACCATGAAGATTTTGCCATCATCAGATTCATATTCATTCATTCATTCATTTGCAGGACCATTGTTTGCTTTATATACTGCTGTGTATGTACAGTGTTTTGTGTGGCTGGATTTTAGTTAGTCTACTTCTCTGCCCACGCTCCAAAAATGGGAAAAATCTGGGCAATATTATTAAGCCGGCTTGTAAAGGTCTTTATTATTATAATGAAAATGCCAAGCAACAACAACGTCCTATCGTATCGAAAATGTAAACGTTTTCGTTAATGTTTGCCAAGGATAAAAGACGTTACGAACACATCTCCAAACTGATGTCGGCACATACACAAGCCGACATCAGTATATATCCGATGTAGAGTGAGTATTTGTGGTTCCTGTGGCGGTAGTGGTAATAATGGATGGTGGTGTTGTTCGTGATTGTAGTGGACCTTGCCGATATTATACGTGTGTCTATCATAGAGACAAAGGACAAAAGATTTTCGGCTATGCGTCTGTGTTACTACCTCTGAGGGGGCGGGGTAAAGGCGTATGTTCGCCTGGCTGTTTGTGTTATATCTTTCTTAAGCTTAATTTGTATAGCAAAGTAATATAAATGCAGCTATAAACTTCGGACTTGGATCCATTTATGCAGATAGTGGTCATGTGTGTGCATGAAGGAAATATCTAGGTGTTTAGATGGCGATGCTGCTGGGGGAAGGCATACTACTATAGGATTGTAGCGTAGTAGTCGTTGTCTAGTGGTAAAGCAATTGCATAAGATAGCTTTAGTGGTTTCTGTGGTAATATGTGTTTTGAATTAGATGGTGAGTGCCGTACAGAAGAAAATATATTTATAATATATCTTTCAATTATAATTATAATATACACAGAATATATTGAGTCAGTTAAGGAAGTTTGAGAGAAATATCATATATTTTGGCCATAAGAGAGCATACATTGGGGGATTGTTCTATGAAGTATGGAAAAATATGGACGCATGTTTAAATTGCACACTTTGGCACAAATAGTGGTATAATTTTAGGAACTCAACAAATTTCAATAAGACCCATTTTTAACTCTGGTAGTATTCACCAGCAATTACTTACGATTAGGATTTACCAAGAAATTATATACGAATCAAAATTTGATTCTGGTGAATACAACTAAAGGTAAATGTGTACTTTGTTGAAACATGTTAGGATCCCAAAAGAATACTACTGTTTGTACAAATGTGTAACCAAATTCTAGCAACTGAACGGAAAACTCAAAAGATTGAGTACATTGTTTGTACAATGGTGGCAAAACTGAATAAGCAATTACGCATAAAGTTCTGTTTTTGGATTAGAATATTAGATATCTTCAGAAATTTCTATTCCTAGTCTATGGAGAACAGTTTGAGCCGGTTGCCGCATTCTAAAATGTGTGTATATGAATTCGTAGTACACTTCAAGGATCTTACCGCTTTTTAGTACAACTTTTTTTTCTAGATTTTATTTAAATCAATTTATTGATATATATTTGATTTCCGATTTCTTTAGATTTTGATGATATGTTTCATATTGGTTAGGTTTCATATTGGATTTGCCTCGTTGTCACTGTTGACTAACAGTTAGTAGAAGCGTGCTTTACAGCCTACACCTAAGAGTACGGAATTGATCGCAATTCATTCACATATCAGATTCTTACAGTTCTACCTCAAAAACAGTCCCTTAGACGAGTATAATACAATTTCAAAGTTTCGTTGTAATTCGATAAAGAGCGTAGGGGGCTACGTAGAACACTCAGACATGAAGAGTTTGTGGGCGGCAGGGAATTTCTCACTAGTTGAGTTTAGACATATCGTACATGAGTAGTTTTTATTGTTGTCGTTATTTTACTGGTATATGTATACTTATACAATATTATTATTTTTTTTTAAATTCAGTGGAGTATCAAATTTATAGCAATTTTTCGAAATATTTCAAAATATTGATGTAAGTGAGAATAATTACTGTAATTATTATTACATTATAATTATTGTTAGAATATAGGTTACTACATCTACATACTTTAGATTTATCTCCAGTAACCTACTGCCAATGTTATCACCATAATTTTCAATCCTCTAACAACTTTCCTAACTGCCCTCACGCAAAACTTAAGGAATTATCTTCTACTGTCCGAACCCTACTTTTGGTGGCTGAAAGCTAAAAGCATGATGGAGTCTTTAGCATTTTAATGAATACGCATTCAATGGCAATTAACATAAGCAAATACATGCATATGATAGATATGAACACAAAACCTTTTGCCTGACCACTACAATCTTCATTGCATTTAGTTTTCCTCCCGTGCCATATTCTGAAGCTATTTTGAGTCACCGGCTCACAACCGCAACCACTTTTCAATGTTACCTTTAATGGTCTTGGGAAACCCGTGCAGTATACGGCAGGAGTTCCGAAGGACATTAGGGAGTTACGAGCTTTTATAAAGGCTAAAGCGTAGGGTATTTTACACAGAGTGCACATGCACAAGGTCCTCATTGTTTCCCCAAGACAAACAACTTTCTGTGTGTGCCATAAATGATAAGGCTTACGATACACATACAAGAGTGGAGAAGATTGGACGACCATAACCATTAGCATTTGCTGAAGCGAAGGCGTCATCAACAGGCTTGTTATAAGTAAATACAGTGATTAAAGAAAGTAAGTAATAATAGAATGAAAACATAGGTTAAATTGTTTAAAGGAATGGTCGGTTTCTTAACTAAAGTGCATTGGTTTTATTGGGATTTCTCAATTGAATAAAAATTTGATGTTAAAGAAAGGTACATGAATTTATTCACATTGACACTAGTTAACAAGATGTATGATGTATGCTAGCTAACAAGATGTATTAGATGGATTAAATGAAGTATTCTTTTAGGAAATGTTTAAGTTTAGAGTCTGAGTGAATTTAGTGCAACTGAAAGATACGAGTCATCT
The DNA here is from genome assembly GCA_019455685.1 of Philornis downsi. Lineage (NCBI taxonomy): Eukaryota > Metazoa > Arthropoda > Insecta > Diptera > Muscidae > Philornis > Philornis downsi. The sequence goes on along the minus strand of JAHXMU010000145.1, from coordinate 2,244,390 downwards.
ATTGCAAGTAATCCACTTAATCCATAAATTGTAAGGTCCGTATTTTTCATTAAGTTACACTATACTCTATTTAACATTTGATAAGTATCAGAAGATGAAAACTTAGTACATTGCCAAATTCCTTCTAGTAAGTTTTGAACAACATTCAATTCATTCTTTACAATTTTTAATTAGGAAGCAGTAGGCTACTTTTTTTTATAACAATACTCGATAAATTCGACACGCCCGGGTACCTCCCATACAGGTTATTGATTTAACGCACAAATTCTCAACTTCCTATATTTCCGTATATATAAAAAAACTGACTTAACCCTTGAATTCTTAGCCGAAATTCGATGTTGCCTGTAAGATTTCAAATGACATTTCTTCTTTTTCCCCCCTTCTGGTTTTATCACCTCTCAACATATTCGTACCGACAGAAACGTTTAACGCACCCCACCAAAGTTTCGGTAAAAGGGTATTGGACGATTCAAATATCAGCAATTTATATACCAGGTTTGAAATAAAAAAACAGTTTATAAATTTTAGGGAAATTACAAACTTTGTCAAGACGGAATTATATATTAATTATTTGTTCTGTGCAATGTAACAAATATGTTGCTGAAGATGATAGCCAATTTCAGCACCTATTGCTAGACAATATAAGTGATTTTTATTTTGATTCTTATTGCACGATCGTTTCTTTGGACCCGATTACCTGTAATATGAATTTCTATTCTTCTATCCTAGCAGGGAAACTAAAAGTTAAATGCAGAATCTTCTGATATGCATATAATACTCAAAGATATTGCTAGCAACTATCGCGTTGTTCCAGATTCATATATTCATGAATCGAACTCTTCTTCGAATACGGGTTTTGCATGCTGTAACCTACTAATAATTTCAAAAGCCATCTATCGCCCGTTAATTGTACTATTGTATATATTCGTGGATATTCTAAATAGTTATTACTTTAGCAATTGCTATCGGATAGACGCCAAATTAGATAAAATATAAATATTATCATAGTTTTGTACAGAGAAAGAAAATATGTGGTTTCTGAAATTATTTTACGAAAAGATCCTTCGCTTTATACTCATTTTACGAATAAGGCAATTTTTATGAAAAATCATTTGTTCGAATGAGTCGCATTTCCATACTAGTTGCTATGTTAAAAAATTTAACTTCTGGAGGTTAATGTTGAAAACAAGGTTGTAATATATTATTACTTCTAATACATCACAGCAAGTTACTGTCTGGTGGGGTTATGACGAGGTAAATGCCGCCATCAGTGTCCAACGATGTCAGGACATGACTACGTTTTGCTGGCAGTTAGATTTAGGATTCGTTTATAAAGTGTGGTGGCATCTAGTTATAAAAACGTATATGTAACCAAAAATTACGTATTGACTAACACATACTGTGAAACTGTAGAAATAGGTAGCGGAGTAAGTCTATTTCTGGACTTTCAAATTACGTACTTCAGTTGGCAACGAAAATCATACTATCACTTGCAGTTTTCTTCCATTTCGCAAGCTGTTCCTGTGCTGTTATCATCCCCAATCGGTGATAGACTTAGATATTTTTTAAATTTTGTGTATATTTCGTGGAAGTGATGGTTTATCTTCCTGAATTTACCGTACAATACACAGTAAGTAAGAATGTTAGTATATACGCATATCCTTGTACATGTGTGTTTATATCGGTTTGCCTTTCACGATGTGCATCTATGTGTTTTTATGTTTGCACATGTAAAAGAAAAATGTGTTTTTTAATTTAAATGCAAACACATGGATGGCTTATGTGTAAAGTAGCATATCTGGTAGTAATGCGTATGTGTAAGTCTTTATATATGTAAGCAAGAATACTCGTATACATAACTTTGTGTGTCCTTTCATACTACATGTTGCTTTCTCGCATTGCTCTGTGTGTAGATATCTGAACTGTGCTTGAAAAACTGAGAGGGATTTATGTGATAATCGTTTAAGTGAAAATTTAATTGCATACTTTATGGATGGTGTTTTTTTGCTCATTCTTCCTCCCTCTCCTGGAGATTCTTTGCTAAACATGGGCTTAGCTAGTGTACATACCATCCGGGGTATGGGCGCCGGTTTTAAGTAATATTAAGAAAATTTATGTAAAATTTAAATAAAAATTGCACAGCACTCATAAACACTTATTTAAACACGCACATGACCCCAACTCTCAATCTACCCCCACTCACTCTCGCCCCTTCTTCGCAACCAGAGCTGAAGTCATAAAAGTTAACTGAGATATAAGTAAAGGTCACAAGTGTTAAAAGGGCCTCATATGTGCGAGAACGAAAGACATAAGCACCTCAAAAACTTGGTCATAAATTTTATTGTGAATTTTATTCTACACATGAGCAGAACAAAAAAAACGTGATTATCTTAAGAGATTATAACACAAAAACAGCAATAATAATAAAAACTGAAAAATTACCTTTACAGCACAATTTCCTGCCAACTTTTGCGAAACACTTTCCTCACCTTATCCCTGTTTGCTTGTGTTCGACAAACTCGTAGAGCTCATGTGTTCTAATAATGCTTTATTTAATTTTTAATTAGAAAAAAAACACGGTATGATAATCGTTTTTATGAATATTTCATCCACCCGCCATAAAGTATGCTTTAGTTTTTGTTTCATTAGGAGTCTCTCCTAATGAAACAGTATATCCTTTCGTTTCTTTTTTTGGCTAGTTGTTCTGGTGTAATTACTTCGTTCTTATGAGCAAACTTATAAAGAAAGGGTTTCTGGTGTTTTAGGTCAAGCAAAGCTAAGGAAAGCAAAAATGTTCATTAGAATCGTTATGGAAAAGAAAAGGGTATAAAATTCTTGCATATTTCCCTTTTTGTTTTTAATAATAAAAAGCGAATGCATCAATTCATTTTCTTAACTCTAAATATGATTAGTGTTTAATTAAAAATGTTAAAAATGTTTTGTTTTATTAAGGAATTTTGTGCTTTGTGAAGAGAACACAAAGATGAAATTTAATTATACTAAAGTTTTATTACTTTTAAAGCGTAGTTTAGGGGGTTTATGTAACGCAAAAGAAAAAGCTACGTTGATTTTGTTGCTTGCAATAATGTTGTATAATTTTAGGGGTTGCTGCAAAGTTGCTAAGATTACTACATAACTTGGAGGGTTGCTTGATGAGTAACGAGGCGCAGTGTTTTGTAACCTTTGTGTTTTAAAAGGGAATTTAAAAAGGATAATTCTTATCGAGGCATTCCGGATATGTTGGAAATGCTGTATTTCACGTAGATATTTTTAACGAATTTACTGTGTAAGAAAGCACAGCGTCTAAACCATTGCATTTTAAAAGGGCGGTGGTATGAAAATGAATTCTTATTCGGGAACATTTGCATTATGAAAGATATTGCGTATGAATTGTTTATATTATAGTTCAATTGTCCAGTTTTAATGCGTTCTGTGTATTCGTATATATGTAATGATTTTGTTGTGACGTAATTTTGTACGATTTGTATTTCCTCCATTATAGAGTAGGAAAATAGGAAATTTGTGATTTATTTGGTAATGACCAAAAATATTGATTTTAAACTTTCATACTCATCAATAGTAAACTCTATGTCGATCTAAGTATTTCCTTCCGCCAGTCTAGTTAATTATAGGGGTAGACAACGAACCACATGTGCTAGGAAACTGAAATTGTGCTCGAAAATATATTTTAGTCAAAGACAAGCTGAACTTGATATTTGTAGAAATCGGGATAGTATTATAGAAAAACTTGCCAAAAGGTAAAAAATTAGTAGCAGTATTTTATGAATTTATGGATATATTTAAAACATTCTAATGGATGCTATCGATGATTTTTTCAATGCGCAGATTAGTCACCCTAAATTAGTGTCGTTTAGAGTGATAGCCAAAGTTAAAGCATTTTCAGATGTGCTATAAAGTCGCTAAAGTTTATTCCTTGTAGATGGGAAAATCTAGTGCCAGTTTGAATCTTTTTTTTTCTAATATTACAAATATTTTACTCGACTTGGTAACTATTAGTCGTTAAGTAGTATTCATTCGTAATTTTGAAATTATAAATTAATGAAACCTTTTCGGTACTTATTAAAACACAAATTCTAAAACTGAAAACTGTGGAAGTTTGAAGTAATTTTTAAAAAGAATAGTTGATGAAATTTTCTGTTAATTTGATTCCTTTAAGACAAGCGATATTTATCAAAACACAAATTTCAAACTGTGTACAGTTCAAATCTGCAATCTTTTTTTAAAAACAATTGACGACGTTAATTTTGTTTCTTTAAAAATATTTTGTTGTATTCATGTGCAACACTTTTCTTTGAAATGGGAATTCAAAATTGAAAGAAAAAATTATTCTACAATACCCGAAATAATAAGCAGATAAAGCTTAAATTGTATGAAGTTATCACGGGCATTTGGTTTTTAAATTCAAGTCAATAGGAGTCAATTTTTCCTGCGAATTTTTAATTTATAAATGAACACTGTCACTATATAAAATACCTGTTTTATTTGACATAAATGATTTCAGTATTATTATTTTATTGGGCGTGTTTTCAAAGATGTTTTGAGAGTAAGTTACTCTAATGCAGGTAAATTACAAAGTCTAGTTTTAGCTAATTAATAAACTATAGCTCTGCGCTGTCTAGAAAATTCTTAATTAATTCTACGCCTTTGCTTTAGAGAATTTCATGACAGAGAAAGTATTAAAAAATTAGTTAGAAGTAATTTGTTCAACATACATTAAAGGTTCGAGATGTTATGAGCTTAAAGATTGTTCTAGAGAGCGTGTATTTCAAATATGTTTTCAGAATAATTTATTCCTTACTCTGTAGCTTACTGAAATGTAGTATCACTTCAATTTTAAGTAATTAAAACAATTGTACTATACCTAGCAGAAAAAAAATTCTGTTATTATTATTATTTATTATTATTTGTGAGCAATTTCAGCAATAGCAGTCGCCTAAAAATATGCAACAATTTGCTATAAAATTTGTAAATAGGCTTTTATTTTGATCTAGCTGCAGATCATTCTATTTGTATACATTGAGGCCTATTTAAAATGTGTTTAAATACTAATAAAAGTAAAATAATAAATAAAAGAAAATAAAGACGAATTACGGCCAAACTAAAGAACTAAATTGATAAAAATAAGGACTGATGGAAAAAAATACGGACGGGAAAAGTTAAATTTTAATAAAACTGCATGGTCGTCTAATTTTCAAAAGTTATGAATTTCTAGATTAATCGTAATCTTTGGTCAGACGATAGAGTTGTTTTATTTCGTTTCAAGAGTTTCTCGTTTACTTGTTGGCAACTAAAGAGCATTTTCGCTAGCACTTATTAAAACAGAAAATGTGGTTGTTTTAATTCGCCTTAAAATATGCATGATTTTAACGAAAAATGACTATCTTACTGGGATAGACAAGATTAAAAAAAATATGTTTATCAATAACATGCGATAACTTTGAGTTTTCAAAAAACAAATTCTTTTCTGTTCCATGAATGGTGTAAGGCAGTGTTTGAGGACGCGCTATGGTTTGTTGCACAAAATTTAACAATTTCTCAAATTTAATAGAAAAAATGCAAAATGTGATAAAAAATGACGAAAATAAGTTTGTCGTCTATGAATTATGATTAATTTCTTTTTCTGGTTCGTTGATATGTTGAGGCTACCACTTGCACTTATTAAAAGAAAACTTCTGTATTAATATAACAAATCATATGCACTGTATTCAAACGCACAAAATTGAACGGTTTCTCAAATTCAAACTATTGACGCAAAACATGACTACTGATTTTTTAAAAATTATTATCTATAATTGTTGTTTTTCTAATTTTCTTTGGTGCCATGTTATCATGAGACTGCCTTTTTTTTTATAGAAAACTCTTTTACTAATACGACAATTTTTTTCAATTTTTCTATTTCCATTTCTTCACACTCATCCACTGATTAATTGAAAATGGGTGTAACAATTCTGCAAGTATTCATTCAAGTAGAGATTGTTTTGAAAACTGGAGAAATCTTCTAAAGTTTAAAGTGAAAACAATTATTTGGTCATTACCAGAGAATGTCACCATATGTTAGAAATTATTTCAAGAGAAATAAGTTATCAAGTGTTCTAAAGCGTCAAATAAAGAAATAGCAAAAATTAATTGGAAAATCATTTGTTATAGCAAAATCATAATACAGCTACACCATAAATTGTACATTGTTTATGTGTTTCTTTAAAGGTGCACAGAATACTTTCCAAATGTTAGAAATATTTGTAAACAAATGTTTAAACGTTGACTACTCCAGATATTTATAATGTTTAGATATTTACTATTGAAATGTAGTCTTAACAATAACATTTCAGTTAGTGCGTTTAAAAATAAATTCAATTGAACGCCATGGAATTGTGAAACTCTGATTTATCTAAATACAAAGAGGATAGCATTTCCCATTGTAATAGTACTGGCGTGCTTTACCTGTCCTTATGCATTATAACTTCAAGCCATAATAACCTTGAAGAAATTACGTAATATACCACTAATTTTTAAGCTGAAGACTTATAAATATTGATTTTGTAGATGTCAAAAGGCAATTTTTATCTGTAATTTTCGTTCACTTTTATAAAACATTATTAAATTCTGATTTTTGTAAGATAAATTTTAAAACTACTAACTGACATTTCTAATTGTAGGATAATACAATTCTTACAAATGAAGCAGGTATGTTTTTCTAGGAAAATTTTCAGCCAATAGTAGTAAATCTAAAATAATTTCACAAAAAAACATTTTTTCTTTTTTGAAGAACAAATAAAAAAAATTATAGCATTTTTGGTAAACAGACTTTGCGCTTCCAATCTTTGAACCGATTTTAAATCAATTTATGGAAAATTTTCAGAAAAGAGAATTGACAAATGGAGTCTTTCAAACAGTACAAATTCAGTAAAATTAAAAAAAGGTGTTGTAATTTCGGCTTTTGAAGAGTTTCACTTGACGACACTGACGCTTGAATTGATAACAAAACTCTTTGTACGGAAAGTAGTGCAGGACTTTTTACAGAAAAGGTGATTGAAAACAATTCAGACTTAATGCGTTCACTATGTGTATATGCAGTTTTGCATATATCCTAGAAGGCAACATTTTTGACAATTCAAAAAAAGAAGTTCTATCGCACCTAGCGCAGAATATATCGAACTCGTCAATGGAAAAAAGCCGGATGAAAAATTACATAAATATAGAATTTTCAGAAATTTCGTGAACGTCATTAACCAGCACTGAAAGAATCCATAACATGCATTTTTTTTTAATTTGAAATTTAATCTAAATTCGTAAGTGAAAATTTTCCTTATGACATTCTTTTAAACATCCACAAATTTGATAAAAATTGCCACAACCAATCTTAGAATTTAAAACCATATACTTCGCCTTGCACCATTAAACTCAAGTCTCTTTAAGTTTCACTCATAATTTTTCCAAAAAGCATTACAATAATCATAGGTAGCATGACTTTATTGCCAAGAAAAAAAAAAAAAAATCAGTGTAAAATTTAGAAAAATACTTTTAATTTTCTTCAAGCTTTCTAAAGACTCACGATCGAAATACGATAGATCTATCTATTAGATTTGTGTTCATCTTTGCCAATTACGTTCTGAGAATATTGACACATACGAGTATTTAAAAAAATATTTATTTTTTCAAATATTTTTTTCATATTCAAAGCTTTAGGAAAATTAAAATAAATTAGGTGAAATATTGCTAGTAGTTATCTATTTAGTGGTTTCAAAATCTATGATCTGGCATGGTCATCTGGAGTGGCATTTATTTAGTAAAAGGTTTGCCATTTACGAATATGGATCGTTTAACAACCAAAAAACGCGTAAAAATGGTTAAAACTTACTACAAAAGTAGTGATTGAAAACGTGGGTTTTCAATAGAATACAATTTTCTTCGGCCATGAAGCTCATTTTTCACTCGGTGGTTATGCCAGCAAGCAAAATTGTCGCATATGAGGCTCGGAGAACCCAGAAGTGATTGTGAAAAAGCCATTGCATCCGGAAAAAGTGACTGTTTGTTGCGCATTATGGTTAGGAGGTGTCATTGGACCATATTTTTTCTGAAAACTACCTCAAAAGAATCCACTGTTGCAACCAATCCAGAGGTGGTCATTTAAAAGACATCGTATTTCGTACATAAAGACAGTGTCCAAGCATTATAATGGAATGAAAGTTTCATCGAAATCATAGTTTAATGTGTGTCTTATTTAACCTTACTTGAAAACGAAAAATGAATAAATAAATAGGATACTATCCAAGAAATAAATTATTGCCTATGGAAAATCCGTTCAAAATATACACCAGTTATTTGAAAGCAAAGAATCAGTGCATTTATTTGAAAAGATATTTTAAAGCGAATATGCGCTTTTAACGATTGTGTTTAGAATAATTCACATCAAGGTTGGATACAGTCTTAAAACTGTTGAAATTTATACGTTCTATAGATATTTTTTCTTTCTTTTATCTTAAGACATTTGATGTTCTAAATACCATGGAAGTTGCCAAAAAGAAATTGTGAAATGAAATGCTTTATCAATACTGTCCCTTTTGTCTCTTCTGTTATAGTGGAAGTTAAATATGTGGAATGTAGGAAATTAAGATATTAATAAATTTACTAATTTGCTCTAAATCGAACATTGCTATTTTTATTTTAATTTACAAACTGTGATGTTGGGGAATTGAGCATTATCTGGTAAAAAGTTTAATCCCCAGACGATTTATTGTCTGGCTGGCAAAATTTTGCTAGCCTCTACAGGTAAATATCATTTTCTGTTACTAATTTCTTTAGATAACAAGCATTGTTAGATCGCCTGTGATAGTTTTCCTACCAAAACTGACTTTGGTACTATAAATAATAGTTCTTAACTTCTTTATCATGTAATCAATAAAGTGGTTTTGACATTGATTTTACATACAAATAAGTTTTTTAGATCAACTCTTAAAAGATGCAAACTGGTGTTTTATATATTAGCCCTAAATTTGATATAGAACAATAACAAGATCTGTGATCGATCTTAAAACATAATGGAGCTTTTTAGAAACACACATATAAAATTGGGACATCACTATTTTGGCATCATTTACAACTTTGATAGAAATTGAAGTTGTGAAGAACAAATGCACAATTTCTCAAAAATGTTCAACAGATCTGAACAGTCTAATTCACAGCTGTCATTCAACACATGCTATATACGAGTGTATACCTGAAATCAGGCATCTCAACTTGGGGCAGTCTTGGTGGTAATTGATGCGTTAAAGAACAAAATTGTAGTTCCCTTTTTAAATGCATAATTTATCGAAAACGTGCAACAGATCTGTACAATCTAAATTGTCATAGCTAATCAACGCATGCTCAATATACAGAATCCGACGTCATGATTTGGAGCAATGACTACATCAGTTCGATTTTAATTCATACAAAGTACGAAAAGAGGTCCTTTTATTTTTTCTTTTTTGACCTAGGAAAAGCGAAAGTATGTGCCAGCAAAGAAGTAAGATTTTAATCATTACTAATTCTTGGGGCCTGCAGGAAATTTTGTGAAACAAAAATAAATTTTTCATCAACTACCTATGACCGAATCTTCTTACAATTACAAGGAAGTATATGATACTTTTAAGCTATTTAGACTTATATCATTCGCGGTATTAAAACATTACTTTACTTAATTTCTATCACAATCTTCCTTCAAAAATTGTCGACATTTTGAGGGAACTTTTTAAATATATTTATATGATTTATAACAACACTAAGTCGTTTAGGGTTATCCTTCCATTTCTCTTCATCTTTGTTATATGCTTTCACATAATTTTGCTGTTTAAAGTTTACTTACTTTTTCAACGGTTAAAACTTTTGCTTTCATGATTCTTGTTGAGTTAATCGTTTGCCGTATTTTGCAGAGTTATGGAAATTATAGTTGTAGTTTTATTTCAACAAATCACAATTCTTGTTACAAAATTACTGCAAAGGCTGAGAAAATTTTCAAATATTTTAACACTTTTGGAATTTTTTTTTTTTAATATTTTCGTGATTCCAGTAAAATTAGAATGACTTTAATGATCTTTATAGTATGAAGCTGTATTTTGGATATAATTTCGATTTTCTTTTTTTGCAGTTTATGTTTTGGTTTATACTTTATTTAGAAGATATGGAATAGTCACGAGAAATTGGTTTAATTTTTAGCATTTCCTTTTAACACTTTTATAAATAGTTAATTGCACTTTTGACTTGTTATTGTTGTTAAGCTTGTAGATATTTCAAGAATTTTCTTTTTTTTTTGCGAATGATTTGTTTATTCATTAGAAGTTTCTGTTTAATAGTTTAGTTTAGACTTTAATATTAAATTTCACTTCACTTTTCGGGATCTTTTCAAAAAATTTTACGGATATCTGCTGTTTTTGTTCATTTTTGTTGTTATTTAGTTGTTTATTATTACAGTTTCACAAACTTTTCTACACTTTCTAATTTTGTCGATTTCAGTTGAAAAACTATTATTATGCGTGTTTTTGTCGTGTTGTCGATGATTTCTCTGCTATTACTTATTGTACACACAACGGAACACACACTAAATTGTATTTGTTTATAATACGGCTTAGCTGTATTTTTAGATACGTTTCGCTTTATTCTATTTTTGTCGACAATTTTGTTTATCCTTTACGACCACACACACAGACAGACAGACAGACGTACATGAAAGTCAGTCGTCGTTCATACACAAACGGACGTCGTAATACTCTAGTGTCCTGCGGTTTAGACTTAGCAATAAGAACTGTTCGCTGAATTTTTTGGACGCCTTGGTTTTCAACGTTTTTGTTTCCCGCACAACACAACACAGTACAATGGAAGCAGGAGCAACAACAACAACAACAAAGAAAGAGAAATCCTTTGGTAAGCTACTATACTTGCAATGCTTTCCCAATGTCCTCCTCCCGCTCATTGAGTGCGGTAAGCATGGAGCAGTATTAAGAGCGCGCGCCACAAGGGGTTCCGCGCCAACAAGCGCACCGAGAGAAAGGGTGGTGGTGGCAGTGATTCGTGTTGTAAACAAAGATCAACAATAAATGGAAAAAATTCCACTTGTGTTTATAAACAAACGATAAGAGCTGAGCAGAGAGAAAAAAGACAGCAAAAACAACAGGAATCGTGTTCTAGTAGAAGATTTTAGAGATTTGAACTGCATCTGACTCACTTCACTTTAGATATGTGGTGCGGCCTGCATTACAGCGGGAGACGTACAATAAACTAAAGTCAGGCATGCTACTACTGTTGCTGCTTCGTGTGTTGTGAAGTGGATCTGTTAGACATTTAATCGACAGGGGATTAGTTAAAAAGGACACTTTTACTGCCATGAGCTTACACACGCACACAGAAACAGCCACACATATCCTGGCGAAAACGGCTCAAATACTTACTCACACCTTCCTACCCATTCCTGCAGGCGGGCGGACGAAAATGTCGTATTGTTTGTGTGTTTATGTGAGTGTAGTAAGTTGGTTTAATTCCTCTCTTAATATGTCTACAATTTAAATTGAGAATTATGGTCGGAACCCAACCCGCACATGCAACCCAAAACGCACATGCACAACAACCGATACTCAAAAAGTCGAACTTTTCGTTAGTCGAAAGGACCCACAAGTGTCCGTCCATTTATTCGTCTGTCCAATCATTCGCACTCTTGAATGAATGGAAGATACGTTAGTTTCCAAAGACCATGAGTAGAAATCTCTTTTCCCTTTCCAGGCAAATGTTAAAGAGAGGAGGCAATAAACATAAACACCAGCACACAACAGCCACCCTCAAAATAGAGTGATATGGATTTGATGCGTGACTCACACAAAAACATCACATGGGGGTGAGTTTTGCCAACTACACTCATGTCAAATGAGTGAGTGAAAGGACAGGCAGCGAGGTAAAGAGAGAAGTGTTAGGAAATCAAGGAGAGCGACTAGAAGAGAGAAGATATAGAATGAGTGCGGAGGGGTGTTCTCGCCAGTAGACATTAACGCAGAGTTGTGTTGTTGTTGATGGTGGTGGTGTTTCCTATTTTAGTGTTTTGCTTAATGCTTTTAGTCTTTATTGTGTTTTTTTATTTTTATTATTTTCCACACAGAACGTGCTTAAATTGTTTGGTTTTGTCATTTGACAGGATTTGCTCATTCGCTCGCCGTTCCTGTGCTGTTTTGCTCTCCTCTGCCATACTTCCAGTCTCCCTGGTCTTTTCCCCTTCGTTCGCATTTATTGCTGTACTGACCCCCATCATGTGTCAGCGTCAAAGGAAATTTCGGAAATATTTAATTCCAAACGCCTGCAGTTAGGCTTTAAAATAATATAATAAATATAAATTGTAGTAGTATGGAAACAAAAATACGCATATACACTGGCCGCCACATAAGCTTAATGCCCATAAAATTTGCGTTTTACTTCAAAATGTTGCAAGAGGTACAACGAAGTAACGGTGGTTGTGGGACTGGTTTGATTTGATGAGTGGTATAACACAGGGTGTTTCATATGGAAGGTTTTCCACTCAAAGTTGAAGCAATGAGAAGTTGTTTTATGTAGGACAACTTTTTATGCTAGTCGTTATAGGCTTCATTTTTGCCAGATGGCTGTTTTGGAGTCTTTCACACACTGTTGGTGATTCTAATAAACTTATTTTTATTATGGGATTTCGATGATTGCTTTATCATTTTGGTGTATAAATTGTTAGTGTTATTGGTTAGCGATGGGTTTCAAAACGTAAAATTTTATGTTAGTGTTTGTGAAATAGTTTGGTAGCAAACGCGTAATTGGAGGCAAGTTTTCAACGTAGACTAGTGCCGAATAAAAATATGAAGAAGTGATGTTAATTGGAAAGCACTGGACAATTTTCCATCCTACAAAAGATCCAAGCAAATATTCAGAAATAAAAATACAAATTTAGATCGAAATTTATGAATTCATGGAATTGTCATAGTAGCGACATTTTTATCAGACATTTGTTATTATATTATGTTATAACATTATAAAAAAAACCGATTGCTAAACCTGTTGTCACTCTTTGTGACTTCCCTTTTGATACTTCCCTTGGTCTGAACGGATTAAACCCATAAAGTATATCTGACAAAAAGTAACTTTTGAAGCCCAGAATGAGTTGCAATTTGTACATTGGACAGACTATTTTTGGCATTACACTAATGCTAAATTGGCTTAACTCTTATTACTCCTCTTCACTAACACTGAGATTGAGACTGATATCTGTCATTTCGTTTGTTTTCAGTGCTCGATTTTGTCAGTTCATTTTAAGTGTCTTTTCCGATTTTTATAATGGATAAAATTGAAGAAAGAACTCTTCATAAGTTTTATATTGCAAATGGAATTTCGTGTTCTGAATTGTAGAAAGACTTACGTCGTATTAACTTTACCAATAAACGGAAGCAAATGAGCAGCGCATACAAATGCAGGCGACCTGTGGTGGAGAATTTACCTCGCTCTGGTCGGCCATGATCGTTTTTAAGTGGATTGACAATGATAAAGTGAAGTGAATGGCGGCTGAAAATCGCTACTCAAATTTAAGAGAGGCAACCGCTCGACTTTCTATATCAATTCGTGCCATTTTATACGATTGATTGGGTGCAAAGGTCGTTGCTGCTCAGAATATTCTTCATAACTGGTGATCAGACAATGTGATTAGGTTAGGGTTTATGGGTTTGATATGCAAACACGTCAATAAGTTTCGAATTATTCTCAGAAGGTGAAGCGGTGTTTGAGAAAGAAAATTGGTCGGAAAAGGCCAGATTCGTGGAAAAGAAACGGCATTTTGCATCACAATGATGCATCGTCTCACAAGGATATCATTGTAGTGAAAACTTAACAAATATCGTCGAGCAATTACCGAAGTTACTTGATATGGCTCCGGCTGACTTTTTCCTCTTTTCAAAGCTTAAATTACCATTTTAAGCCACCCCAGCCAAAAGATATTTTAGCCTTCTCTAAACAAAAAGCTGTAGAGAAGTGAAGACATGAGCCAATCCTGGCGGCACCAAACAAACAGTGGTCGGCCCCATTTCCAAAACAATATCACAACTTTGTGGGACAAATCACAGAAAACCAAAGAGGTTGGAATTTCTTATTTACGATTGGCAGTTAATAGGTCGTAATTGCCGTTACAGATATTCGCAGGGATAAAAAAGAAACTAACAGAAAGGAACTAAACAGAAGCATGTAAATAATACAGTTTCTTTATCGGTCATAAATATTACACGACGTCCTAAATGTGTGCTGTTTTCTGAAATTCCTGAATTTGATAGCATTGTATCACAGAGTTAAGCGAAAAGCTGATAACTCAATTAGTTAAGCACGAAATCTCTTAATTTGCCACATAGTAGCATGTGAAGCATATCGGCTGTAGAAATCAATGGGTAATCCACTGTCAACATATGATTTGCATTCAAAGTCTACAACGCATTCTAGATAAATTTACAAATGCCTGTATAAACTGAGCTTTAATTTTCAAAAATAGGTATGGGAAACAAGAAGCAATGCCATTTTCATCACAACTTGTTAAATATTGAATGGTAACTTAAACAATTTCCAGTGTAACTAAAGGGGAAATGAATTTTTCATAAAATTTTTCAGATAATATCATGCAGCGGTCTTGTGTTGAGTATTTCTACAATTTATTTTTTTTACAATGCCTCATTGTAGTAGGAACGTAGGAGAACATAAAACGAAAAACTGTTGCATATTTTATAATGACGCAAATTCCTATAACTTTATTCATAAATACGAATTAGCGAAAATGTTCTTTTTAATTAAATAAAAGTTTTGCCTTTACGCGTATACATCCTTAGATAAAGATAACCGTCTTGGCTTAAATGGCTATCACCGAGCTTAAGGCACAAATTATAACAAATTGTTGCAGAAAATACTACCAGTACCTTACTTATGTTAATAATAATGATAATTTCTGGCTGAAACACCCAGTTTTTTACTTACAAACCCATTTTTTATATGAGAGAGAGATAGATGGAGAGAGAGTCAGTCAATGTAATGCACCACGGTGCGATTGGATATGTGAATAAAATGCTTCTGTTGTATATTTTTTTTATCTTTTTGCTCTGTTAGGATTACCGCTGATTGAAATTGTAAATGAAAATTTATTTTTACAACGTGTTTTCGTTACTGTTGGCCACTGAAAGAGCAGAGAGGGTGGAAGCGTTCACGATTTCTGATATTGTTGCTGTGTTAGCCGGATTTAAAACCCCCGACCAGTGATGGCACAACATCAGACGGCATCATGTTGTTGTCAACACTATGGTAGTCGAATACAAACACATACACTGATTCTTTTTTGTGCCAACCAAATCCCCAACTAATGTCCTGACATTGTTTGTTGGAGTATGTGGTGCATTAAGCCCTGCTGCTGTTTTCAGTGATGTTGATGCCCCAACCATGTTGTTATTATGGTGGATATAGCTGTTGCTGTCACCAAATGTCGGTGACATTGGTAGTTGGCCACGTTGTTGCCATTGTCACCGTCATCATCAACAGCAGCAGCAGCAGGACATTTGTTGTTGCTTGAGTTGCTGCTGATGTTGTTTTGTTGCCATGTTGTATTAAAAATTAATTGAGTTACTGACATTTTATTTTAGTATAATTAAATTAAGCATGGATTAGCATTTGATTTTAATTTAGTTGCTTTGTTAAACGCATTTGTTTCACCGGCAAATAACACCACTCTTGAGCACACGAAATATTTACGTGCATGACACACCCCCGCCTAAAAGCCCGCTTGTTTTAATGACTCCATTTCTCATTTAGACCCGCTCCATAGCACCAATATAGTGTAGCCTCTCTGGAGGCCATATAAGCCCTCGACTCCCTGTGCTGTTTTGTTTTCGCTGTTTATGTGTTTATGCAGCTCATTATTTTCTGCTGGAGCGTACAGAGCCCCGTTCCGAGCCGACCAGTACTGGCATCCATCGAGTGGATTATATGAAAAACCAGGTGATGTTTATGTTATTTATTATCATGATCATATAATGCATTAATATCGTATTTTTGTATGGAGGACAGGTACTCTCAACGCTCATTTGTTTAAAACACAATTATTTTCAATGCAAATTAATGCGGAGGGATTAACATAAAAAATTACATTAATTATAATAGTTAATAAGGGAGAAAATAAATAAAATACAAAATATTAACTAAAAGGAAACAAACAATGATGGAAAAATGTTGGCGAGATAAATTGAAAACTCTATTATTGGTACAACGGCAAGTAGAAAACCGACTGTGCAAATGCTGGTCAAAAGTATTGGACCATAAATGGTCAGACGGTTAGGTTAGGCATCTTTCAACTGCTCTTTATTGGTACAGCTGTGCGTGTTTATTGCATCATATAATTGTACGTATATGAAAGTATCCAAAATTGAGAGACAAATAGGCGCATTTGTGGGAAGTTTTGCTTTTTTGGCGGCCTAAACACATTAAGCAATTGTAGAGGACATCTATTACTAAGAAAACGCTCCTCGATTGGTTTAAAAGCTACAAATGCGGCCCTAACGATAAGAGGAGAAGATCTTTCTAAATCGCATTGTAACTGACAATACCACCTGATATACCATTACGATGATCCTCAGCAAAAATAGGATCATAATGTAGAATAATGCAAATGTTAGGTCCAAGAAGTACATCATATACTAATTAGGTCCTGAAGCGTCAGACAAAATTGGCAAAATCTTGTTAAAGTTTATGTCTTTCACGAGCGGCTTAACATCACATCGATTCTGTAATGGACAATCAGGATGAGATCAAATGAATTGTATTGTCACAAAGACGTTCAGCGTTCGATTAACTTGCGCCTATAAGTATGTTAGTTGCGCCTTATAGTTTTTGCGCACATTTTTTAAGAAAAAGAACGCCAAATAACCAAAATACCTATCAAACAACCTCTGATTGTGATGCAGAGCATAACTTAAGGAATTTTGAGAAAATATTAAAGATTTTGTTTCGGCAACCGTAAATTACTTTTATTGTTTCATTTAATGATGTCGTAGCTAGAAGAATACAAATAAGATCAAAATTTGTTGTTATTATTATCGCAAAATAATGGTTTAGTCTATAACAAATGACACACAGTTTTCACGAAACAAAGCTTTTTTCTGGTTTGTAAGTAAAACGTAGTAGTAAAATTAAAAATTACGTTTCTAAATGTCGTTACGTGCTAACTTGTGTGGTACATTTTTGCCCAGTAACAAATTTTCTTTTGTTATCGAAGGACTTTCAAAACGGCGTACTCTTTTATAATTGTTATATTGTAGATAGAGAAACATCCAACAACTTCAAATAGGTGTGTGTGATTACTCCAGCGTACTTCACGAAGAAAAACTATTTTGCCAAATGTGGAAATAATCACGGTCGATTATTTTTGAGAATTTTATTAAAAAAATATCCGGGAGCACCTTTAAACATGCCTGTAAGGGCGTAAATGTATTTTAGTAAAACTAGTCTCAGAGAAATGTGACGCCTAAAAGTATCCTATGCTAATGAAACTTCAATTGATTTGTGTAATTCAATGTTTGCTGAATAATTCTGGCTTGTGATGGCTTTAACTAAATTACCACAAACCGCTTCAATAAGCTTAGAAATAGATAGAGCTCGCTTTTGTAAGATCAGTTACCCGGCGTCTAGTACCCAGGGAATTGGTTCAATACCTTGCTATGGCATTAAGATTTATTTGAGACCTTTTTTTAACAAACTTTTAGGACAAAGTTGTTCTAATGTTAACTACTAAGTATAAATACGAATACAGCGCGTAATATTGGTTACCATTTTAATTAAAGTTATACATTTTTAAGAAGCGCCCGTATTGTCGAAGCTTTCTATTCAGCATTAAGAAAACGACACAAGTCATTGTTGTTACAAATATTATAAAAGAAAAAAATTAAAGAAAATATAAATATTTATATATATATATATATATATATGTATATATATTTATATATATAAAATTATAACTATTTTAGATGATGATTTTTATTCGAAATAAAAAATTCTTTACGGGAGGAACAGAAAAAACTCTTGGTCAATCTATTGTCTCCAAAAGAAATTAGTTGAGAATGCTATATAAAATATCTTTGTTAGATGAATTATTTGCCTCCAAAATATGCTGTGCGATAGATGATAGATGTAGTAATTTTTTCTCAACATCAAGAACTTGAATTGAAGTTGATCAAATTGTAAAAATTATATTGGAAGTTACTCCAACCATAATAAGCGAGATGGCTTCCGTTAGTTTTTTAATATAGACGATGTCGAACTATCGATGGTAATTTCGATATTAGCTGTAATCGGTTTTCAATATTAAGTGCCAATTGAAAGCTTCTCAACTTGGTAGCTGGATCTCTCACTAAATAGTGTATCACATTTTCTAAATTCTTAAGCATTGAACGCGTGTAGCTCTATCCATTGTATATACTGATGGATACGTTTTACTTCGATTTCTTCACTGATTAGAGGGGTTTCTTTTCAAATTATGTGATTTTGCCTCTAAATGATGAACATAAGTTGTTGCTGTATATATAATAATAGTAAAGCATTCTATTTTCATACATTTCAAAGTGCTAAAGTTTCACATCAGTCGAATAGACGCTATAGGAGTTTACTACCACAACATTACTTTTTTGTGGGATTGATTTTTATTCAAGTAGCTTAAATTTAGAAATTAAATTCAACTTGTTTGTAACTTCTTAGAGGATTAATATTATCCTCAGTTTTCTAGTATGTAGAGAATAAGACTCATCGTCCGGCAAACTTTAATAATTTTCTAAATTTCAAAATTAAGTATAAAAACAACATCGAGGAGATTCTTTCTTTCAATTCCGAGGAGATTCTAATTTTCAATTGCGACATTGGTGATTGTGGTTCGTCACCACTTCTTGAAACGCCCTTTTCAAAATTTGCCTAGAATTTATTTTAAATTTTTTATCCTCAAAAAACATGGCCTGCCTACATTGGAACAAAACTCAATTTATATAATTATGAAATATTGTGCACTTTTCTTGATGAAACAATTTAATTATTTCAAGGTAGCACAAATGTTAAATGATGGCAAAATCTAATAAACCTTCAAAATGGGGTGGTTGTACCACAACCAAGACACTAAGAAAATCCCAAGCACGTGACTTGTACCATTTTTTGATGGTTTAAACTTAACCCTCCTTTTTTTTGGGACAGATGAATGTACAGCAATTTGCTGTCATTGTTGAATAAGATAAGGGAAACAAGGTTATGGAATTGATTGACAATGTCACAATTATAACACATGTGTACTGTGTATCTGTATGCATCTTAAGGGTGCTGAGGGTGTAAAGTAAATAATTAAATATTGAACAAAATTTTCCAAAAAAAAAAAAAAAAAAAAATTGTGTGTCAAACATTAGACAATGTGTTAAGACGGCTAATTCGTCTTATGCTTAATTATTCGTAACACATGTTTTTGTCTTCATGTAACTGACGGAGTTTTAAACGCTCTTTTTCAAATTCCAAATAAAACTCATCTCAATGGCTGTTAGAATACATTTTAGGGGAATATTAAATTCAAGCTTGAAATACGTATATTCATTTTCTTTTCTCTGTTTTGGTTACGGCAGAACCGCGGAATGTTAAGTGAATGGGAATAAGATGAAAAACTAAAACTATACTAAAATCAAATATTTTCCTAATTCAATTCTAATATGAAACAGTGTGTCTCCGTAAGTTTAAAGGGCGTGGATTTTCCAAAATATTTCTTAATATAAGACGGCTTAGACCTAAAAAGAGTTATGTTTTAAGTGTTGTGGACCCATGTACGAGTACACATTTCGGTTAGATAGTCACCAATCAATTATGATACTACTCCAGAATTTGTGACTCTGAATTGTGCTAGGGTTGTACATGAACTTGGCAATGTTATCATATCCTGTTCTAGATTACAACATTAATTACAACTTTTTGTTCGGCGTAAATTGAAAACAATTTGCAAAGTGTGTCCACCTTAAGCTATACTTTGCATTCATTTCGCCTTAAGGGTATGCAAAGAAAATTTATGCGGAATAGGCGCACTTGCGTTGTTGTGTATCATTATAAGCATTTCCCCTGTTATAATTGCAAGCATTTTCTCTCATTTGTCGTGTTGTTGTTATTCTTTTAAAGAAAATTTGAATAATTTAACATACATTTTACTCGCTGCTGCGTAAATAGAAGTGCGTTTTTTTCCTTTCAGGCCTTTGAAACTGTTTTTAAAGCATACGGATACTGTTGTTATTAATATTTTACAACAAACACTACATTTACATTTTATTTTGACAGCTGTCAGCTGTAAAGTAAACATTTCGAATGAAATAAAACAAAATATGGAGTGTAAGTTATCAAGTTATTTTCACATTTTGAAAAACAAAAGGAAATGGTATCTTTGCGAAATTACAGTGGGAGTTAATCGTTGAAGTGTGCAGTTGGGGGCTAAGATGCCAGAGCAACAGATTGAAGACGAAAGTTATAAGGAGTATGTCCGGTAGCAGAGGAATGGATTTATATATGCTGCCTTCGTCTTTCCCAGTTTATCTCCGTAAATACGAGCATGCGTAGATTTCTGACTTCTTGAACTAATGATTTAATAGTCCTTGCGATTTGGCATCATTCACCAACAAAAAAATACAAAAATAACTACTATCATAAAGGGCATAACTTGCAGAATACTTTTAAACGTACTTAGCCCGTACTATTTCCATGCTCCTAGACTTGGAAGTTATTTGAGAAGAATGATAGAAGGAAATTTCAAGCATATTTTTAAGATTGTGATGTGATTTGGTCGTTGTCCTTGGAAATAATTCACACTTAATTCAGTTGGATATTGCTTAGATTCAAGAATTCCTATTTGTATTTGCTTCTTTTAGCTATAAGAATTAAAAATTAAATTCGGTAAATTCTAGAAATTTCAAGCATATTTTTAAGATTGTGATGTGATTTGGTCGTTGTCCTTGGAAATAATTCACACTTGATTTAGTTGAATATTGTTTAGATTCAAGAATTCCTATTTATATTCTTTTCTTTTAGCTATAAGAATTAATAATTAAATTCGGTAAATTCTAGAAATTTCAAGCATATTTTTAAGATTGTGACGTTGTGGTTTTGGAACGTGTTCACATATTGTCTTGACCGATATTATATAATCGATCATAGTATTGTGCTTACATTTCTCTCTATCCGCCCTTTGCTTCAACATGTAGAGAGCTATCTTACCAAACAATTATCCACATTTTATGCACCTTGATAAGAGTTTGGTCCAATTGCGTGCCATTAACTTTACCTCGATTGTAGACAACAAGAACAAAGAGGGTCATATATTCTCAAATTATTAGCCTATGCTAAAATTTATAAATTTCTTTAAGTTTTGTGCCAGTTGCCGGGTTTTGGTTCAGATCCTCGCTATTTAGCATAATTCTGCGAAAAATGTGTATAATAGAAAAGTCATAGCATGATTTTAGGCACAGTCAAATGATTTGATGGCGATCTTGCAGTCTCCAATAAGCCGAGACTATCTGACACTGGCAGGAAACAAATTCCATTTAATTTAATTTAACTGAGGATTTATCCTTAGTTTCAGTTTCTTGTAGCCTTGTTCATGAGACAATTAGCAGCGTTTAAATTAATTCAAAGAATTTACTTCGAAAAACATTTTTGGTGTCCCCAATATTACAACATAATCATATACTCGTACGTGTTAAAATATTTGTGAATATGATCTTTATTTATTAAATATACCTTTTGTGGTTATTCAATTTCGTATTCAGCATCTGTATGATGAAAGTCTGCTTACACATTCTAATAATTGTTCCTAATTTTATTTATTGTTTATAATTAAATGTATGACCTGATCATCCTTTTTTACAGATGGAATACGAATTATTTCCCTTACATACACGATGATCTTGTAGCATCTGATGCCAAAATCATTAGGCATTGTTTATATGCTGATATCTTGCGTATATTCGCATATTCATACAGTTATGAATTTCTTCGACCTGGCAAGTAAAAACGTGAAAAATCCATTTATCCATTTAACTTTGACAAACTTTTTGGGACTTTTACATTAGCTTCGTTCCTAAAAGTATGCCACATTTAATTCACAATTAGATTAGGGAGCCATCATGTTTAGTTTTTTTCTGTTTCAGTCGCAGTCATAGTAACATTACATAAAATTCATTTTCTTCATTCGTTTTAATATGATAACTTATGAAAAATTCAAAATATCCTTTTCCAGCTAGAGTAATTCCAAGAATGGTAAAAGTGCCAGTTTTGATGAGTCTGTATGATGTGCAAGTCGAAAAAGGAAACCCATGTTTTCTTTCGGGCATCCTATGATGAGCTCTTTTTCTTTGAAACAAACAAACAGAAATATTGTACATATGAGTTTTGTAAATATACAATTTACCTTAAGGCCTTAACAAATTATTTATTAACAAGAAATCGGAAAGAAATGTTGGGCATTGCTTTGAATTTTGCGAAAAGCAAACAGGAAAGGATCTTTAAAATTTGCCAAATAGAAAGAGAAAAAACGAAAAACGCCAAAGTAAAAACAAAGTTTCGAAAAGGGTATGTTTAAGGCTTTTTACAAACACGCACAAATAGTACTTTTATGAGTGCTTAAACAAAAGTTAGATACGAATTGAATTTAAGACAGACCGCCAGAGAGAGGGTGGAGGGATAGAAGAAAAGTGGGGGAGGAAGTAAAAAAATTGCAAAAATGTATAAACAGAAATTAAACCCATATGCGTATTAGTGTACAAATAGCCTTCGGCCTCAAATAAGGACCACACTACACATTCATATGCATCCCAAATACATTACAACAAACTACACTCTCTTTTGGATATCCTTCGCCGGAAAAAAATGATTTCTTATCTATACAGTTCTTTAAACCAACAAAAATATAATCAAACAGCCAACAGAGTTTTTGAGTGTTTACCAACTTTCAACGTCATCCAAAAGTTTCCTGTTTTTAGTTTAGTTCTATGCACAGTACACACATCCTCATACTAGATCTATTAACTCGTATCATTTCTCCATATGGCCTGTGGCTAAATGAACGATTCCTTTGCCGGTTTTGGGGCCAAACTTTGATGCCAAACTTTATTACGATATCTAGCCTTGTGCTGTTACATATTTAGAAAATAATCTAGCTTATATCATAGTTAACGTAACTAAATTTTGCGTCGAAGAGGAGGAAAAGTGGCCATGTTTTGAAGTATACGTTAAGGGTTATTTTAACCAGATTTTGAATTTTTTCTCCCTCATTCTAAAGGAAGGAAAGTGTAATGATGTTTGGCAGAGAATTATCTTTGAGGCAGGAAGGGATGAGTTAAGTAAAAGAGGCACTTTTGCGAGAGTGTGTTTTAAAACTAGATTGAAAAATGCGTGGAAGTATTTAAAGGAACTTGAACAACTATGCACTAAATTAGAGGGAGAAATACTTCAAAACAATTAAAGTGCCGCTGTTACAGCTATATCACAACTGCTAAAAAAGGCTAACATAGCTTTTAATTTATTCTATTTTTGTAAACAATTCCAGCTTGTCTATTCATAAATAAGGATTCTGTTATGGAATTAGTATTAAACATACAGGAATCTTCATACTCTGATCCTAGATTATCACAGAAGTTTCCATTATGCAAAATGTCTTCAAACCCGAACAAAATGTGTCAATTATTTAAAAAAAAATATTTAATTGTGCCCAAAGTCATGCTATGCATTGATAGTAAGTACAGGGTATTTAATGCAAAACGACATTAAACTGGATTAAGTATATTTTAGTTGGTCGAACTACCAATAAGTAAATTTTGTAGGAGATCAGGAATCATTATTGCAGATATGGGAGGGAATCGAAGTAAAAGAAATTCAGGACTTCAAAGCGATAACATATTTATGACTTTAATATCTTAAGAAACCAAAATTAATGAACAGATAATAAAGAGAATCTAAATACGTCACAAAGAAGGAAATCAAATTAAAGTAATATACTGTCAATTAACATGTACATTAATACGATGGGTTTCAATATTGTTGTTTGATTTATTATAAGTAAAATAGAAATATAAGCAAACTTATAATGAATGAATCAAACAACAACCTTGAATCCCATCATATTTATGAGTCTTGGGAGATTATTAATAGTTTCATTAAAAAAATTGACACCTTCGACTACTACTTTTTGCATGTAATTATTGTTGTTATTTGGTAAATGAATTATTTAACCCCAAAACAAAGGCCGAAAGAGGAAAATTGTTCAATTACGTATTGAAAATCAAAACCACTTGAATATTAATGTAATTATTGTAATCAAATTTTGTTTTTCATTTTCTGCAAATGACCATTTATTTCAAAATAGATGTAAATTCAGACAGCAAAATTGAGCAAATGGAAATAAATGTATGTATGTTTATATGAATATTTTTGTAAATATCATAGAATAACTGCAAGGAACTTCAATAGGGAGTCTTATAACTGGGTCGATGGTAGTTCACAATATCTCCTAAATTAATATAATTAAGACCATCACACAACATTGTCATTATATGGCGCTAGAACCAATAGGAATATGTGACAATAACTATTATATAACCTCTAAAAGTATGGCAGTTATATCAAATATCTATGCGTAGAAACAGAATTGTTGCTGGTATTATTATTGCTTCATCAGTTCTCTCTGAGTTCTAGAAAATAAAATGATCGTTCTAGAACAAGATCACAGCATGCTTTCAGGCATACTATAAATCATTGCATCAAACGTTGGACACATTTAGCAAGACTGAGCACACGGCGATTATCTGAGATGAAAGTTGTGAAAAAATTATGAAGTTTTGGCGCACTCCTCCCAAATATTTGTAGATCAGAGCAAACACGATATCTCCAATCTATGATAGAAAAGATGTTATGGCCTTATTCATATAGACAATGACATTTGCTTCTTGCTTCCGAAGTGTAGTAAATATATATTGAATTTGAATCCTGGCGATATCAAGCGGCATCAAATTTCAAAGAATTACTCGCAACTACTAAGTTAAAATGCGTGCTTTGGATGTTATGGCCTTATTCATATAGACAATAATCTTAGTTTCTTGCTTCCAAGGGGTAGTAAATATATTGAATTTGAATCCTGGTGATATCAAATGCGTCCTTTGGAGCTACGAGATATTTGGGACGGTTGAATTCGTCAAAAGGATGCCTGCTAGTCATTTTAGGTTAATATTAGCGAATTTACATACGATTGATGATACACAAATTGCAGTGATTCGTTGGCAAATACTAACTAAATACACTATTATTAAAGCTATAATATAAAAACACTTTAGCATAGAATATACATTCCAGTCTAATAGTTGTCTAGGTGTATACAATTCCCCAAACGAACATTCATATGAGTGCTATCAGATAATACGGTAAATTGGATTGACATTAGCCTAAGTCCAAATTTGTGCACACAGAATGGCGTACAGTGCGAAAATCATAATTTGTAATATTATAATTGTTGGAAATAATTGTTATTTCAATCACAAACTAGTATGTCCTGGCTTTCTCTTTGTCCCACCTATTGAGCAACATCGACTAAGGAATTTCAATAGAAGTATAGATTTGTACACATATAATATTTATCGTTAGTTTTTTATATTGACGACATAAAACTTACCTCCACCATTAAGTGCTAATATTTGCTAACACATAAAAAGTCGACTTACCTAGAATTAGAAAAAGAGAGAAATTTATTAGTTAAAATTAGTATAGTATTGGTTAAAATATTAAATATAATAGAAAAATTAAAAAGAATATAACAGAAAAATAAATGGCATCATCGCACAGAATCTATATATTTACTATATTTGTTGTACACTAGGCAATTAGTAACATCGATAGGAATCAGGCATTTAGTAGAAATTTTAATATGTTCCAAAATATTTTTTTTTTTTGATTTTGCAAATAGATTTTGTTAATTAACAGCATCCATATGTATGCAATATAAATCCTTGAGTATTCACCTGAAGGTATGCAATATTTTGATGTGAATGAAATACGTCTTTGCCTTTGGCATTACTTACTTACAAACGAAGTACATTTTCTTTGGTTCCTGATTTACATGTAAGGCAAGTTTTTAAACTAATGTCCTAAATTCCACTTTTAGTTGGCTTAAAAATGCAGTGTGGTCACTCGAACTTTTACATTCACCCTTATTTATTTTTATCTTAAAATATGTAAATTTTGCTGCATTATTTAACAGCATCCTTACTTATCAATTATTTCTTTATTTATATAACTTCCCCCTTTTGGCGTCACAGAGCAAGATTTCTATATTTGTATAAACCGTTTTCGTCCCTTTCTGTTGTGCTTTAATTGTAGATAATGTTTGTTAATTTGTTTTCGCACTGTTGACCCTTGTTTTTCGTCTGAATATTTATGTGTACTCGAAACGTTTCGGTTGTCTTTTGCGGCAGTACGGGGCCCCGTGAATGTAAAGAGAACCCTCTTTTTCAATGGTTGCTAGCAAATGTTACAAAACTCTACGTCATTGCATATTTGAATTTGTAAATAAGTCATTAAAAATTGTTGGAGCAACTCACGGAGTAAATATTTCAAAATAGGACATAAAGGATAACAACAGGAACATCGGGAGGGAGATCCAGAGAATAGGGAGAGCTAAAATAAACACATTTTTGCATAATTTTCTTTACCAGTTTCGTTTGTTTAAAAACAGCGTATAGTTTTCTTCATGTTATGGTCCTTAAAGTGTGCTTCAATAAAAGTTAGTTTGGTTCATTTATCTTTATTTTATTTTTGCAGAGAGAGCTGTGGAATGCGTGCTTCAATCTTTAACTGGAGTGATGTGGCCAATACAAATGTTATGAATACATTTTCTGGGAAGAAATCGATCAATTTCCTTTATTCCCTGTTTTTATGTCTTGTCTTGTGTCTTGTGTGTTTACACAAATTCTTCTCCATATTCTATGCTTCCTTCTTCGGGAAAAGCTTACACTTTACGCAAATATGTTCATACAATTGAGTTTTATTCATTTCTTTTTACAAACGAAAATGACGCAAAAAACATCAATTTTAATTTTCCCTTAGCAAGAGCTTTCCTGATCTATATGCTGTCGGATTGTTCGTATGCCAATTCCAATAACATTCTAATCTTAAATCTCTGGCAAACTAATTTACCTTAATACCTTAACAGTGAAAATTGCCAGGTATATTTCATTTATTTATTTTTTTTGCAGCTCTAGCACACTTTTAGGTGTTTCAACACGGGACGATTGAAATGGATGGCTGGGTTGGCATTATTAGGGGTTTAATATTGAAGTCACGTTTTAAAAACATAAAGAAATCTTGGCACACACATGCACCGGCAGATAGACACCTACATGTGCAGGTAATATCTGTACTGTTATACTCGTATATGCGTAAATGAGTATAATAATAAGAGCGTAATATATTAAAAGGGATACAAAGATAATCAAGCCGCTAAATTAATTAAAGAAAACAAATTTAGAATTACGATTAGAAAGTTAATTCTTAAGTATTAAGCTGTTAGTTTTCTAGAGCATGTTTTTAGGCGTATGCAATTTTTAAGAAATTTTTTGTGCAAAAGAATTAAGAACACAGTTATTTAAAAAGTACAAAGGTAATACATAAGCATCAACAATCACTGTGAATGCAAAAAGGATCTAGAGAATTTCGTACATTTACTACAGCTTTCTATTCTCGCAAATTTATAGCCATATACTACGGGGATTATAGTACAGTAAACTACAAGGGCAAATAAAAGGTTTACAGAAATTTGTTATAATCGGATAACCATAAGTTTAGTTGATTGCTCTGGACGATCAGTTATGATCTAACTGGAAAATAAAGGACATGGAGAAGGTGGCCGGTGACTAGTAGTGTGATAGACCGTAAATAGAATAGATCTATCCATATCCTTTTTAACATGCTTTCTCTCTTCTACTAGATAATAATTTATCTTAGTATGTGGGTTTGAACAAAGCGACAATTTTTCATACGATTTAATGGGGGTTTGACTCACGGCTTTGTTGTTCAGCTTTATTTGGCGTTGATAGAAATAACTAATAAATTACAACATAAATTGCGTCATGTAACTGCAGCGCTCTCAAATATTAAAAAATAAAGGATTGGTTTGGTGGTAGTCAACATTTCGACGAGCAAGAATTGAATTCATATGATTTGATTGTCTGCACTAAACCATGGTTTTATCTGCCTCGTTTTTGTCCGGAAATTTGAGCGATTACATTAATTGCGAACAAGAATTATTGCCATTGAAGCAAATGATTTAATGACGAAAAAGCCTTTGACACAAAAAATGAAATATACCAATTGCTTTACGACGCGATACGTTTGATAATAATGAAACAGCTGAAATAGTTTTAAAAGCTTTAGAGTAAACATATATCAAAAAACAAACTGCGTCCAAAAGTATGCTATGTCTGATAACATGTATAGACATTTGTTTCTTCTTCAGACGATAATAGCAAATAACACGTATGTCATCAAACTGATTTTGAGGTCTATTACAATATATTTGATGGATTTGAGCACAGAATAATTTAAGAGTGTTGTCGGCATATTCTATCAGCGATGAAATTGATTAACACGTGCATATTGCGAATTGTGCAGTTGAAAATGAAACCAATGGATTGTGCTGAAGAATCAACTCAAAGACTTCTAATTGCGATCCATGTATGTGCCAGCGCTAGTAATGCCACTTCGTTTTAAAATGAAATTACAGTACTATTACTATTCTAGCGGGCTAAATGTCTACCAATTATTTCATTGTCCGCCACATTTACAAGTATTTTTTCTTAATTTTATTTCCTCGATCCATAGCTAAAGGTGTGATCGGCGGGAATATTTTGACTCCACTGGTCAAAGCATCTCTAAAGAAAATGAGTATTTCAGAGACAAAAAAAAAACATAGTTATTAATGGCAAAAAAATTCAAATGTAATGTCTATAATGTAGGATTAATTTACTATTTTGTTTGTTGCATATTTGTAGGCGTAAAGTGGAATTGAAGAATAATAGTTAAAACACATAACATGAAGTGTACATACGAAGGTACTAACAACATTAGGTTTAGCTGATGTTATTTTATACTTTTGCTTTAGCCTTATGGTGTACCGTTTCAGAAATATCAGTTTAAATGCAGGCAATTAATATAACACTGATAAGATACATTCAGTAGATATTTGTGCTCCGAAGCAGTAAGTATTTGGGTTTGGCCTTCGTTGTCGAAACTGATGCAGATCTATGATTGTTCCACAAAGCGATTGCTGATGAACTTGCTTTAAATGGCACAGCTTTTTCGCTAATATTGAAAAAAGGTCTTGGAATATACAAAGAAATCATTATGGGGGGGCTGCTAGAATTCTAATTCGAAAAGAGCTGCGTGTGAGTTGTATATATTATTTTCTTGACAACAATCAGATAAGTTTCTTTTTTTTTAATCATGTCTTAAGTTCAACAAAAATTATATTTTTGCTCTCTTGAAGTCTAAGGCATAATATTAATAACATCCTGTGGCAAATATTCATTTTAATGTTGATGTTTCGCTTGCAGATCTCATTAAAAATCTGTGGCATTAATATACCTTCTTATGTCCCGATTTATATTCTATGTTTATGATGCTTAATGGCATTCTTGTTCCGTCGCCGGGTACTTCTTCCTGCTAGCTGGTGTCCTAGCCATTAAAAATGATCTTTAGTACGATTTTAACTATCTCTTGTAGTAGTAATGGTAGTTGTTGTTTCATATCGTTTCCAATTTTTTCTTTTGCATTTCTTGGCTTTGCTTCAGTTTTATGATGCATTTCTACGAGGTCATAAAAATACTAAAAGCTTCAAAATTGCATGTTGTCTACGCCAAAGTGAAACTGTGAGAGGTCGCACACACCCACACACACATACACACGCTAACGCGCTCCATACACAAAAGGCTCAAGATACAAAAATCACCAATTCGCACATTGGTGCGCTTCTTAAGACAAACACAAATAGCCATAAAACCACCAGTATCCACCAAAACACCCATGTGAACAGGCGCAGTTCATCCTTGGGCAGGAGAGCGTGGAAACGAACAGCAATGCAGAATGATGGGAATTGTGTTATAAAAAAAATGAAGCGTTAAGTAAGCAATATAATGCATAAAAATAAAACTGCAAATATCAAAATAAATGTGACTACATACACCGACGAAGCATCATCAGCGCAGCCAGTCTGCCATAGTGGTTGTTTGGTACACACCTACGTGGCAGTAGACGAAATACCTCCCACAAGTTTAGTGGAGCATGGTAACTGGTGGCCATTGTAGTGTACATAAGTGGGAAAGATATCATAAAGACTACATCTGGCTTTAGTGCATCGTAAAACTAGGGTGGCAACGTTGTTGTTCTTATCTCTAAGAAATGCTCACAAAAAAAAAAAAAAACATAATAATTTGTAAACTGTGACGCTGTGCTCTTTATTGCTTTAAGGAAAAAATATTTTGGAGTGGGGAAGATCTTAATTAGCCCATGATATTCGTGATTCCTAATGGAAATTAGGTGCCTATTAGGGGAACGGTTAATCTAAGTAGTATTCAATTCATATCGGTGAACATGCGAGGTATGTTCAAAAAACGGTGAATTTTAATTTTTCTCAAAAAATATTTATTTATTCATCAATTTCTATTTTATCTCCTTCAAAGTAGGACCCCTTAGATATAATATACTTGTGCCAGAGCTTTTTTCCAATCCTCGAAGCAGTTCTAATATGCACTTTTTGGTATGTTCTTGAGCTCTCTTAGCGATTCGGTTTTTATCTCCTCAATCGCCGCAAAACGCCGTCCTTTCATGGATCTCTTCAATCTTGGGAACAGGAAAAAGTCGCAGGGGGCCAAATCTGATGAATAGGATGATTGAGTCATGATAACGGTGTTGTTTTTGGCCATTTAATCTCTCAAAAGGAAAGATAAATATAAGCAAGTGCATTGTCATGATGCAAAAGCGCCATGAATCTTTTTTCCACAATTCCGGCCGTTTTTTTTTTGTATTGCTTCACGCAAACGGCGCATAACTTCAAGGTAATACTCCTTATCTACCGTACGATCTTGTGGTAAGAACTTCTGATGCACTACGCCATTATAATCGAAGAAAACAGTGAGTAAAACCTTGACATTTTATCGAACTTGGCGTGCTTTTTTTTGGCCTTGACTCTCTGGACTCTTCCATTAGGACGATTGCACTTTTGGTTTCGATGTCATAATCATATACCCATGATTCGTCGCCAGTTATGACCCTTTTAAGCAAATCTGGATCATCGTTGACGTCATTCAACAATTCCTGAGCGATATTTATGCGACGTTGCTTTTGGTCAAAATTCAGCAATTTTGGAACGAATTTCGCTGCTACACGCTTCGTGCTCAAAATTTCCGTAAAGTTTGCGTGGCATGAGCCAACCAATATAGCGACATCCTCAGCACCTTCTCTAATTGTGATTCGACGATTCTCCATAACAATTTTCTTCACTTTCTCTACATTTTCATCGGTTTTTGATGTGCTGGGGTACTTTTTCTCGACCTCCTGGGAAAAGCTTGTAACATTTGTAAGCATTTTTTTGACTCAGAGTAGTCTCACCGTACGCCACTGTCAACATTTCAAGTGTTTTTGAGCATTTAATTTCATTTTTTACACAAAAATTGATGAAACTTCTTTGACCACTTTTTCGATAGCAGAAAATCGCACGCAAAACTTTTGCTTTATTTATACGTCTCACAAACAAACTAAACATGCTGTATGCATAAAACCGTCAACAAATCTTCGAGACGAGTGTACCAACATAAAACAAAAAATAGTAATCGAAAGTCGCGGGCTACGGAAATTTGAAAGTTCACACCTCGTATGCTGATATTGGTAAAATGCAAAATATTTAAGGGAAGTACAAATTCTTGTAGAGAGGATATAAATTGTCTAGGAGCAGTACAAGCGAGTTGACAGTCATGCAAAATTTTAAATAACTGATCTGATCACATGTCTTAACTTTTGGTACACTAAACATTTTACACAAATAGGGCTACAAACAGCATTGAAAGTGTTAGCTTAAAAAAACATTAGTCTTAAAAAAACTTGTTATGAAAACATAAGAAAAAATAAAAAAGTAAAATCTGAAAAATTTGACGATCCTGGTAAACTACGCAAATCGTACATACCTATACAAACACAAATAGAACGAGACACCGTAAGACTGCATACCTCTCAAGAGAGACACAGTCTATTCCAATAGACTTCCTCGATTACTACGACACAATACGTCTAACTAATGCTAACACGCAAAACCTACTTTTAAATAAGTTCTGATACGAGAAGGAATGTTGGCATTGCGTAAAGGTAAAGAAGAGCAATACCAAAGTTGTAGGCACCGGTAGCTTATCGGCAAGGCTGTTTAAGATCTGGAAAGATAAATTGATAAAGAAGCATGGGCCACTCAACGTGACTCGGCTAAGCGAATAAATTTTCGATGACACAGATGTACGTGCTGTGTTCCGTGTATCAACTACCGGGAGATCAAACAAGGTTTGCAGAGAAGGCGCTGTCGTGTGTAGGATGCGGAATACAAAAATCTCTTCTATCCGACCTGACCGAATTTATCAGTATGACTTTATACCTGGTATATCGACAACCGACCAGCTATTCTTCTCTCAACAAAACCTAAAGAACGCTCAAATAGACCCGTATCGTGCCTCAGACAGCCCGATTCGTCAACAATTATTTGATGCCTAAGCTTCAGATCTTTCCGAAGTTATATGTCAACAATTGTTTGATGCCTAAGCTTCAGATCTTTTCGAATTTATATGCTTTCCAAAATGAACGCTGGCCGACTCTATGTCTTCACTCAACATGGGGGAAAATATATTCCCTTGTACTGCTTTACCCCCGGTGCACCAATCTAGGTCCTTGGCAATCTTTTCAACAGTTTATGAAGTTGGAAGTGAGGCCTGAAAATGGGCCCGTGATTCAACTAGCACAATTTTAACAGAAATTACGTATGGCCTATTAAGGTTGATGGCATTGGCATAATTAGTAGAAAACTCCAGGATGTTACTGCAGTATTTTCTACCATTGAAAAGGAATAAAAAAAACCTGTCTGCTACGATCAAGTCAGCATTTGCCTGTTTGTTCTATATATGACAATGGAGGACAAAGCCAAAATATTTGTTTATTCCAAAGTACATGTCTGGAACGCGGTTTGGACAATGGCAGCTAATTCTTTGGAGTGGTGGATGAATTAATCTATCATAGATCTCGAAAATGCTTCGACATTGACTACAGGGGAAGATGCAGAAAATGACAAACTAAAT
Organism: Philornis downsi; assembly: GCA_019455685.1. Taxonomy (NCBI): domain Eukaryota; kingdom Metazoa; phylum Arthropoda; class Insecta; order Diptera; family Muscidae; genus Philornis; species Philornis downsi. The sequence continues at coordinate 2,210,947 of JAHXMU010000145.1, read as the reverse complement.
CCATTTGGAAGGACCCAGTATTTAGAAGTGCTATCAAAAGTTGTCGCAACGAATTGGAGAAAAGGCACAGAAGACTTACGCGCTTGAAATTCTTTTTTTAACAGGGATTTTAAACTTTAGTTTGAGTAGCTTTTTAGGGGCTACAATTGAATGAAATTATAATATTGATAAATCTGTGAAAAATGTTTATATTTATTGATCCGTTTTCTAAGTTCGCTTTTATATTTCGCAGTAAATCTCATTGGAGTTTCGCATTTCCATTAGTCCTTGTGTTGAAAGCCAAACGTTAACATAATATTGTAACAATTAATTCAACAGCAAGTTATGTAACTTTATAGTTAATTCAAATCCATATGGACTAGCAGTAGTAAAAGAAAATGTCTTGACAAAAATTTGTCATTTGTTTACCTTCAGGTGAGTTAAAGGGCCCCTCTACCCCCATTAACTGTCTTACAGTTTCTTAATACAGAGGATCCACTAAAAACAAAAAACTTCCGGCAACAAAATCTTACGAAAATGTAATGAAACATAAACTCGCAAAAAGAAACTGACGACATTTGCAAAAGTCATTAAAATGTCAACACATAAACAGACACAACGTCGAAAAAGAGGAAAAAGCAGAAGAAAAGAAACGGAAATATATATAAAATACGAGCAAAACAGTAAGTTCTGGATCCAAAGGATATAAAAAACAGAAACTTGTTGTTGTCTTCCTGCCATACTGTTTCGACTTCATTACTCTATCAAACATTGTTTATATTCATTGCCGTACTCGTGCAACGCACAGGTATACGAATAAGCAGGAATCTAGACGTACGCTGCGTAAATGCGTTGATACTTTAGGTGACATCCGCACTCGCACCTCACCTGCTCCTTAGAATGGCAAAGCGAATGTGATGTCTATCTTATGCTGAAGTTATATGAGTGTCATGAAAAGATAGTAAAAATTTTTGACTGACGAGTAGAGAGTAGAAAAGTTTTTTTTCTTTCTTATGCGTTTCTTTTTCTTTGTTCACATATATATGTGAGAAAAGTATGAAAAACACCTTAAATCTTCAAGGCTGCAGGATTTTAATAAACTCAAAAGCATTTGACAATCAAAATGGCATTTTAAGTTTTATACTCATCAGTGAAAAAATGTCGGGGAAAGGTTTGTGAAGATTGCTATTCATCTGTACATTTTCACAGTTCTCTTGGGCAGAGATTTTCGGCAGCCTGTAGTTCTTATTTGTTGCAGTTTGTGATTAAACTAAAAACTTTGAGTGGCAAAGGGATTAACAAATAAACTTTGTTTTCTTGTGCACCTATTTTCCATGTGGCGCTTGCTTGGTTTAAAAGTCGTATAAACATTAGTGGAATTAAGTGCAAAAAACTTTATATTTACGATGGAATGTTCAGTTTTAAATGTCGAACCAGTTTGAGATTTGGTAGGGTTCTTCAGCATTCAAATGATATTGTCTAGAAAGGCATCAGGGTGAAGGGTAGAAGAAAGGCATCTTAATACAAAAAAATTTTCCTGCTGTTTATGAGAAAACATTTCAAGTTGTTACATATATTAGCGATCCCGACCAATAAAATACACAGATTCTGTCTCCTTGATGTCGACACTTACAGATCAATGCTTGCGTAGGGACCTAACTTTGTTGGTTAATAGTCGGAAAAAATTGCAGCCCACATACAACAGTATTTGTCCTTCATTCAGAATTTTGAGATATAATATTGAATTACAATAGCATCCATTCAAATTAGCGCTGGTAATTGATTATACTTTTTAAAACAAATTTGCTGGAATATTAGAACTTCTTGAGCAAACACTGGTTAGCATTGCATTGTGCCTTCAGTATTAAGCTGAATGAAATATCTCAGATATCATATTCTTAATTGTGTAGAGCGTATGAGTCACATTTTGATGTCTTTTATTGTTTGTTACTCATACACTGCAAGGCTGCTGTAATTAATGTTAATTATACTCTTCATGTGATCGAAATAAATGATATACAATATTTTTGAAAGGGCCTCACTATGTGCCTCTTTTACTATGCCTGATCTCTTAAAAGAATCCCCTGGAATTTGTAAAATATTGGCTGCCAAAAATCCAACGAATATAGTAAACCTATCTAAAATTTCAAAAAAAAAAGAAAAAAAAAACGGAGGGAGAGACAGATCCACTAAGTAAAGATCTATTTGAAACTAGATTGCACTCTTGGCAAATGTCAAAAGATTCTATTTTTTACTCGTAGTTTTTGGTTGCAAAATATTCTTGTGACCACTAAATTGGCTCCTAGTTTTATGAATCTTTCTAGAGATTTAGAAATGTACTACTCCTCAATGCTATTTCGTGTTTCCTATTCTTCTGGACATACTGTCGTTCAAAAATTTTATCCGCTGAGTTAAAAATTATATCCGATTATTCATATAGTTTTCCATATTCAGAACCATGTTTCAAATATAAGCTACTGAATGATTTTCAGAGTTATTCTATTAAGTTTTGGGGCCGCTATTTTGACCAATAGATGTGCAGAGTTCTCTTCTATGGTTATCACACTAAAATTTGGTTGGGAATTTGATATCTTTATTTGTAGGGAAATTCTTAAAACATCTCCGTGGAGTAGAACAATTACATCTCTATGAAAACCAATCACTACTGTTGGCGATGTTATTAAAATAAAGCTACTGGGAAGACTTTCTTATCAGAATATGAGCTGCGCTATATAATGTTATATTTGATAAGGATTTTGGTTTCATCGGCATAGTATTAGACAAGAACTTATCGTCCATTACATGATGAATTCTATTTGTACTTCTATGTTTTCTCATTGGAGATTGCCCGTTGAGAACTGTGATCCTACGTTTAGCTGACAATTGAAAAATCCATTATTAGAAGAACGATCGACCTTCTACAATTCCACATCTGCATTTTGGTAAGTGGAGGGTTCTTCTGTGCAAAGTTTCAACTTAAGGATGTCTAAAAAACCTAATCTTGTTTTTTTTGCAAATTTTATTTAGTCAAATCTATTGTATGGTCATTATTTTTTGACATGTTAACCATACGCCACATAACTGTAATAATTTATAGTAATCATACGTGTTGATTTTTTTTCAGAACGAAATGTAGGTATTTGTTTTAATATTACGAAGTATTGCATATTTTATGGAGATTTGCGTAATCTTTCGCTTTATTCAACTTTTTACTAGTAAAAAAAAATGTGCTACACTGTGTCTGAACATTAAGATTAGAATCGAAATTTTAAATCTTTAATTACTAAGGGCTGGGTTAACAGCTATTAAATAGTAAATGTCATTATTTTAAGGTTTTAGGATCAGATGCATATATAAATTTCTAGACCATCTTTCACATCCTTTTTAATGTGTATGAATGGGATATGACAGAGATTTTCGACATTAGTGATATTATACGTCCTCACCTCCCTGCCATGGTCGGTGCGGTATTTAAGATATGCTATCAAGTTATGGTCCGTGATTTTCAAAATGTTCGAAACACTCATGTTTCGTTTATTATTAAATAGTATGGAATGAAAACTAAACATTCAGTTTTCTTTTCCTTTAAAACATTCTGTTAAAAATAATATAATATGGATATCCACCTGGAGTAATATTAATGGACCTGATAGTTTACTCCTTGTAACTATTTATTCCATATATTGTTTAAGTTTCTAACCTATAATTTTCCTTAAAACGTTTAGAGTTCCTAAGAAATTGGGAGTGATGGACACAGTGCAACCAATACGCCAATAACAAGGACAGTGCATGATACTTTGGCATATAAACTACGACGACTCATTGAACATTCATCATATGTTCATATTCAACGTGCAATTTTACAGTTTTCTTGTTGAACGAGTCAATGTTTACAATCTTTCTACAGTTTCAATTGCGTTTTGTCCTTGTTTCGTGAAGAAAACTTTTTGCCTACCTTGCGTTCCTTACACTGTTGTTTTGTGTGTACTGTTTGAGTTCTCTAGCACTCAATACCTCCTCAGAAGAACTGAAGGCACAATCAAAAACTACAATGTTTCGTGAACTTGTTGGTTTTTAATTTAAAACACGTTCTCTGTTATCCTGTTCTGGGGAAAAATAGTATGATTGGGGTAGACCTCTTGTGAGAAGAGACTAATAAGAACTAGGAATGCAACAACTTTTCAAAATTTTATGGACTCTCCTTAAGATTTGCATTGTGTCTGTATACGTTATTTCATTTTAGCAGAATCATCGCAATGAGCACTATCGTCGTCATCATCATCGTCATCATTATATCCTACCTTAACAGCAGAAACATCAATGCCAGTCAGGATTTCGTTTAAGGATCTTCTGACTGTTCTTCCCTGCCCATTCGCCACATTTCCAGCATAAACTTTTATAAACTGCATCATTTGTTTGTTAAATGCATTCTATCTATCATTCCTTATGCCGGCATCTATCTACTACTACCCACTGAAGGATGAGCTGTATTTTGCATTTCTGCCCAAGTTGAGTTGTGTGTACAGTTTATTAAATGAAATATGTATGAGCACGTTCCAGACTTAGTATGACCAGAACAGTGATGATGAGCTTCAAATGCAGATACCCAAAATGAAATGTATAAACATTACCTTCAGTCCATAAATTCTATATAAAGTTGAAACACAACGAACCGTAAGGAATATACGGGCTGTAAATTCTTAAGACTAAACACGTAAAAATCTTTTTTCATTTATTTTGCCCCGGGGGGCGTAGAGGTTAATAAACTATAAAAAATGAAATGCATTTTTTAAGCTAATGAAATATGAAAAAAAAACACAAAACAGTTTGCTAAAACGTGCACAAAGGCCATTTACGTCAAATTCGATAATGCACTCACTGCAGGCGCTGCGCACAAAACAATGCCGAAAAGTATGCTTCTTTGGTGGCCTCTTAGGTAACTATCATTGTTTATACCTTGGGGGACGTATTTGCCACATTTTCGTTCTCTCTCCTTCCAACTCCGTTATACTTTGTCTGATGCACACAGTCGTTGATAGTATTTGTCTCTAAGCTATTATTATTGAACTTATTGAATAGCACTTGAAAGGAGATGTCAACTACTGGTTTTCAAAGCATATTTTCTGGAGCACAACTGAAAAGTGAAGTGATACTATTCCCCGAACACCAAAGCTAAAAGGTTTCAATGGTATTGAAACCAATGATATTTTCGCCAGGATGGCGAAAAACAAACGAAATGGCCGGAATCCAAATGGGGGCTTGGGAAATGACTGTAGAACATAGCGCATAATAAGTAAAGTAGGTTTTAGGATGCTATAATAAATATTGTAGGGAAAGGATGCAAAATCTTATAGTTTTGAAAGATTAAAATGAGCAATATTTCTTATCGGTGAAAAGGAAGAACTCGTTTGACGAATTTGCTAATCGATAAATTTATTTACGACCCGGCATCTGAAAACTTGTTTTATTACATCAGTGTTATGATGATTAAATACAGTTTGCAAAAGATGGAAGTCTAATCTTAAAAAATCTCTCAATAAAATATGTTTAATGTAGGTATGTTCTCGAAATTTGAGATATTTTGTAATAATTACATAAATAAAAATTTTCCAAAGTACTCCAATGCACTTACCACACAAAAATTGAAAAATTGAAATTGAAATAAAATTGAAATTGAAATATACATTAACCTCGGTTTGATATCGGAAGAGGTTAAATCTTTCTGATTAAAATCTAAAATATATTTTAGATTAATAATTTGGAAAATAGACTTAATGTCTTTTGATTTGAATGAAAGTCTAAATCCTTCAGGATTGTGTTAATTCCGTCGGACACCATTCTAAACCCTGAATTTAGCAATCTCAATCAATTTCTACTAAATTAATTAATATATTAACCTTCAAACCTTCATTTTCTTAACCTTTCAACAACATTTTGGATCATTTTTTTTGTTATATAAGTGCAACGCTTTGATATTCAGCAATGCCTAAAAATGTATAGTATTGAACAGTAGCCGACCTTTTGTTCAGTTTTGTTTTATGAATTTTCTCATATTACAAAATTTCTACGAAACAATATTCAACACATTTTTTGAAATTTCTACTGAATCACATGCAAATATTCAACAGTTTAATATTCCACTTGCCATTTCAAATATGAATGTTGTGAATATCATAATTAACGTGCTAGGTAAAGAGAAAATTACTTCAATTAGAACACTTCCGATTTATGGTACATTGCTGGAATAAATCAAAAATTGCTAAGTTTTTCCCATGTAGTTAAAAAAAGTAAATTTAAAAGCAATACAATTATTTCATACGTAGTGATGTAGTGTAAGCTTAATAAATTTTTTGAGTACAATGTGCTTAATTGCAGCCTGCACTTTCAATGTTCTATTTATTTTCTTAAGTTTAGATAGCAGCAGTGTATTAAAATAAAGCATGTTCTGCATCTATTCTGTTCTTTATACATTACATTACAGTATTTCAAGGAATATTTTTCAGCACATGAACTTTTAATTATAACTCAAAAGACGCGGTTGTTTGCAAAAATTTTAGAAACTTATTAAATTTATGAGAATTACAAGTTTCTGCAAAACTATGTCCTGCACCTCATTTTTAAGCAATATGTCACGATAATGGAACATATTTTTAGGCTCTTTTGTAGTATCAATGTTATTTATTATATTAATGGAGCTATAAACACTTGTGAAATCTTTAGGATTAACCACATATCGTAAAAAATTCAAGATTAACATTTTTTGGTATTTAAAATTTGTACCTTATTACGATTTTTTAAATTATTATCATGCGAAAATATCATATAACCAAATATGGAGATCCGCAGCTAAAGCATCTGTTCAAATTCTATAGTATTGTAAAGTGATATTCTCCAATTATTGCATACCTTCAGGTGCCACTTTAACAACGACGGAAAAAAGCAAACACCTTTATTAACGGAAACTAAAGCATATCCTACAGAGGGTGTTTATTAACAAAACTAAAGCACATTTAGCGGGAATGGTGGCTGTTACAATTGTTAAGAACACTTGTTACAGCTAGCAAGTTTTTTTTTCTAAATCGCTGAAAACTAAAAACGTTAAAGACATTCTGCGAATGAAACGTGACAATTTCGAATTTAATACGGCATGTTTTTGTTTGTCAACAACAGCATTTCACATCTTCACTTTTGCAAAGACTTTAGATGGTAAGCAGAAAAAAAAACACAAAAATTGACGACCATTTGGGAATTTGTAGAATTTTTTACAACAATTTGTGAGTTTTTCTCTGCTAGTGAGTCGTTGATGCAAAAAGTTACAAAAAATATTCCAGTTCCAAAAGACCTTCAAAGAATCTGCAAGGAAAGGGACTTGGATTGTATGACGAAGAAAAAGACCAAGTCACCAGCTTTTTCTTTGGTTGTCTACAATTTCAATAAAATTTTATTAACGAATTCCGCTTCGGTATTTGGAGATATTCAATCGATATTATTATTACAACGACACCAAGAACAACGGCAGCTCAGAATGGGCACCAGCTCAGAGAAGTAGCAACATCATCACCAGCAGCAACAACTTTTGTTGCCAATAATAAAAACAACATCTTCGTTTAGTTGGCGCATTGCAAAAGCCAAAGACTTACAGTCAGTAGCTGGAGAAAGAAAACAAAAACTTTGTTTTTCCTTTCTTCTTCTAAGGAAACATAATCTAAGGACCTCACACAAGAAAAAAATCGCAGTATTGAAAGTTAGTTGTTGCTGGCGTTAGCAATTGCTGTCAGTTGTTATCGTTAAGGCCAGCCAGAAATGTATGAGTCTATGCTCATCCTCTCTACGAAAACATCCTGGAATGACATTAAATGTATTTGTTAGTATCAGAATTTTTTTTATGTTTGCCGGTTATTTAGAGAATATTCTCGGGGAATTTTTGTTTTACTTTGTTTGTTAGCATTTGCTTTAGTATTTGTTTGTCATTACTACCAATTTAACATGACGATGAAATACGTTGAAATTCTCTCAGGCTTTTCCAATGGAATTCAGTTTTCAATTCGACATTACAAGTCTCGAACTGATGACACCACAAGGCTAAGGGAAGACTGTTCGGCATTGCCAATTTTTATTATATTCATCTTCATTTGCTTTAGGAAAGCAAAGCGGGTTGGGATGGATGTATGTTTTCGAATCTTAAAACTGCCATCAATAATTGTATTTATGTCAAATTTTCAACGACTTTTCTGGTGTTAGTTTTTTTTTTTGTTTGCTATCCTATTTGGCAAATGCTTTGTTTTAAGTAGCGTTAGGAACACATCCTTATGATGGAATCGGCGTGGAGGTGGTGATGGCTCCGATGATGGTAGTGCTAATGTGCAATGAGCATCATTATCAATAATTCATTTGTTTAAAAGAACATTTGTAATTCTCTAAAGGGATATATTTTGTGAGGAAGAAAGTCGACAACAAGTTTTTGTTCATTTAATTTTCTTAACTTTTTAGATGTTTTTTTTTTTTTTGGTATGGATGGGAAGCAGATCGACACTAATGTGTGTACTGCAAAATTTCAATTACGCAAATATATGGCGCCTAAAAGTATGTTCGGTGTATACTTTATTTTTGTGCGGTAGCGTTTGGGGAAGTAGACATGTGAGTTTAAAAAATATGTGAGAATATAAAGACATTAATATAAAATTCAAGATTTCTAAGATGTCTACGGGATAAATTTATGATACTGTTGTTAAAGCAAAAAAAAAGGAAGAAAAAAAAAAAACGCCAAACTATCTTTGCTTTGCTACACACACATTGATAATAAAATAATCAACTGAAATTCTATTGCGTCCTTGGAAAACGGAAATTGCTACTAATTTCCTGCGTAATTGAGAAATTAGACAGGTTAGGTCGGGACGAAAAGTATGCAAAAAAAAAGTATCGTTTTGGTAGAAATCTGCTCTGAACATTCTTAAGGACATTATCAAACAGAAAAATAGGTAGCCATAAAATTGTGAAAATTGGAAGCAGCTTTCCAGGAGGTGAACTGCGCTGCATACTTTTCGGATTGAAGTTTTCCTTAACATGTTGCGTATTTGAAGAAGGTTTGTTTTAAAAGGATTCTATTAATAATGAATTTTTGATATTTCAGGCCTAAAATCGGAAGCAAACAATTATAGGAGGTCGTTCCCGGTGACATAACTGGTACGATTCTTGCAACACAAGTGATCAAGTTTAGTTTTAAAATGGCAATTTTAGTAAGTGAAACAACATGACCTGAAACTGAATATTGCAGCGGACATTAGTAGCTTAACTTTTAAATTACTCGTATATCGTTTATTAGGCCAATCGCTTATTTTGAGTCTATTTAGCACAATTCAGGTAATTTGTCAGTTAACAAATTTAATCGCATATAGTCAGAGACTCTCGATTGACATGCAAAATGTATTCTGCTTACTTTTTGGCTAACGCCTACTAATATTAATGTAATGACTGGCTTCCAAAACTTTTGTTTTTTTTTTTCTTGGTTGTTTTATTTTATTGTGGTACTATATCTTAAGCCATCCGTAATTGAAAACATATACTGCATACTTTAAGGTTAAATGGTATATGCTATTTCTCTCCTCCTTAAAGATTACTACATTTCATGTTCTTTAAAAGTTTTTAACAATTACAGTTGCTTACATATTGACTAGCAAACTTTTGTTTATATACTTTTTGTTACATTATAATATGGTGTTAGTCCCTGTCCATCCAAAGTTCCCCCATGGGCGTCCCAAAACTAACTAATATAAAACTCAAACATTGACATTTTTCTTCATTCATTAAAATCAACTTCAAAACAGATTTTGTTATGTGCGGCCTTCAATTTTAAAAATTAAACAGAGTTAACTCCGCTATCAAACAAAGATCTCGTTAAAAAATATAAACTTTTGACGGATCGAGAAAGTTGAGAAAAAAACAAGAAATAAACTTTTTTTTATTATTAGTTTTCACAAACTTTAGCGGCAATCTTATAAAACACTTTGTCCCGACAACGATGGGGGTAGGGCAAGAGGGCGGTATGTGCCATTGCCAGTGGGCACTCGCAATAAAGCAAATCAATTGCAACAGGCTGTAAGCCTAAAAGTATACTTTAGTTGTGCGCTACTTTCGGCTCGCCCTCTGCGTACGATGTTGGCGTAGCAAATACTTAAATATAATAAGAAACGTCTTCATCACCATAATCATCGTCGCCGTCGTCGTCATCTCGACAAAATGAGAAAATAATGACTAAGTAAATTGAGTGACACAACAGTTTTAGCGCCACCACTGCACACCACGCCAGAAAGAAACTGTATTGTATAGGTTGAAGCGGGATGTTGTCGTCGTTGTTTAGCTATTGTGTTATAAAATAGAAATAGTGGAATCAATATGACAACTTCTTTTAGGTTTTGCTGTTAAGAGAGTTTTTCTTTCCCATTTTGACCATGTTTTTGTTATCCTCTCCTTGGTAGACACTTTATACAGAGTATAAACGTAGCTATCCCGTAGCATTGTCATCTCAATACCGGGGTTTCATACACCATTTGCCCAGAGTCATCATAAAGCTATTGTGAGCACCTGGTGGCAAAATCTTCGTCTTTTTCCTGGGATGCCGATGTAGATTTCTATTGTCGAATGCTGGCCCTGCAGAACAAGACAATACGCAATCTGGAGGATACCGCATTTCACACACCACAAAATAACAATGGTGTGAAGTTTTTTTTTTTTTTCTTCAAAGCAGCAGCCCCAAGAACGACAACAACAAACACGTCATCGGCACAAAGTCGTTAACACAATAAATGTGAAGGCAAAGAAATTGAAAATAAAAATAAGTAAGCAAAAAAGAAGAAGAAGAAGAAAAACCAACAATATCGCTAGCATTTGCCCGGGAAAAGGTAACAACGTGATGGGAAAACTATGCGGTGTGATAAGTTTGGTTCCAAGTTTATGAATGCGAATATACGATGCCGGATATAATCTCTCGATAGCATTTTAACAGCTAATGCGGTATAAAATAAGTTTGGATTGTTCTTTAGTACACCTAAATAAGGAAGCAATTCTCTTTCATCTCATGAATGGATATCGGAGAACCTTAACAGCTTATACGCCATTTGATAAGCGTTTATTGATCTTGTCAATTGATGGAATAACCGAAGTGACCAATTGATTGCTGGGCTATCAAGGTAGCCGTCACTCAAAGAAAGACTTCATGGTTACAATATCCGGGTATACTAAACATCGTAGCATTTCTGGCCACATCTCTCTAAGCACAATAATCAAACTACAAATCCTAAAAGTATGTTACGTTCGTTCATAATTTATATTTTAATATTTTGAGCCGTTATTGGTTATAATTGAGTAAACGTTTTTTTCTTTTTATTAGAAAGAGGGATACATTTTTTCCTAATATTTTGTGCTTTCTGAAACAACTAATCGATTTTTTGTAATTTGCCATTTTTTTAGTTCTATAGCGAAACGTTATGTGCAGCTTCTAACTTTCAGATTTGGGTAAGGAGACGAATATTTATTTTTGTATTAGAATGTGGCCTAATTTGAAGGCTGCAGTATCGATTATTTAAAGTCTACTAGTAAAAACAAAGAAACAAATTTCTAGCTAAAATTATTAAAAAATTAACAAAATATGAAATCTTTGGCGTGTTTCATATGAGATGCGGATTTATAAAATTACTCTTTTATGCCTGAATATAGACAGCGTTAGTTGATGTCATTCTTTGTAGCGTTTCATAAATGTAAAAAATTAAATTTCTTCTATTTACGCTTGCTTTATGTTGCACGTGAGTAAATGTCAGTCAAACTAAGATTATAATGAACTCCAGACACATCACTCGCTAAACGATGACACCCCATAGCTTAATAGAACTAGAGAAGGCTTTACGACAACTTCCCGATCTGTCCAGTCTAAAGTTGCTTATTCTGATTACTTTCTCCAAAAATTGGGTTTGAAAATTTACTGAAAGACTAAGTTAAAGGAAAACTCCAACAATAGGAAGAATCCATGATATCAGACTTAAGTGAGTTGTATGTAATATAAAGCATCTGCATCATCAGCTTGATATCGTGAAAGCGAATATTATAGAGGCTATTCTGACAAATTCTCTCAACTAGTACCAACTTCTTTAGTTCCTGTGCGTTCATTGGTAACTGTTATTAGAACCCTATCTGAATATGAACACAGTCCCTCTGTGAAACTCAAATACAAGGCAGTTCTGCAGCCAAATATAATCAGTTGATGAAAAGATATGACAAGTAAAAGAAATTGAAAGAAATTTTTCTTAAAACAGTTTTGGAAGTATCCTAGTTTGGGATAATCCTAAGTTTTCTTATTCACTGACAATGACAGTTATCACTCAAAAGTTTGATAAAGTCACGAACGCTAGAATAACAAATTTCAGTTAGTAGGGCTGCTCAAATCTAATGCGATGAGATGAAAACAAATTTTGTTCGAACAAAAAGTAAGAAACTAAAGTATAGACAGAGCCGTACGATTCAGCAGAGTTCGTATTTAGATTCCCATTCCCTGAGAGGAGCCAACGGAAGTTTGGTGTCAGCAAGTTTTTAGAATCCTTGAGTTGGGTAGGAAATTAGAGTCATAAAAATTTAGACGATTTGAGGTCAAAGGTAAGGGTCGATAATGGTGGGGTTCTAAAAAATGTTGATGGACTATTTCTTTACTTACAATCTTTCAAATTGAGGAAATTACTTTTCAGAAAGTTCATGAAGAAGTCTTCTGTCAGTTCTATGACCTTGGTTAACAACAAAAATTGACCTGTGTCGTATTCTAAGATAATCAATATATGTGAGAAATTGGTTTGCAAGTTTGTGAGGCTAAAAGCTGTGGTTTGAGCCTACAAAGGTTTTGACTCATTTTTATTTAACTTATATTTTGGCAGAAGCCTTATGGACTAACGGCTAAACTATGCATAATATAACACCATGAAAAAAAACCTGATTTAATGGAAAAACTGGATTTTTTTCCTCTTAAGTAAATTCCTAGTACTCAAATGTTTTTTGAAGCAGTATCTTCAAATAACGCTTTGAAAAAAAATTAAAAAAAAAAAAATTAAAATTAATTAACATACGCAACTTTTATGATAAAATTGAAGACATATATTGGAGATTGGCAATATTTGAACGCGAACTTATTTTTCTAAAGTTGTAAACTAAAGTTATACAGAATTTTAATTGTCTGAAATATGGAAATAATCTATTTATATACATTTACAATAGTTATTCATCCCCTAAATGTAGGCAAATATATCGTAATTTCAATATTATTTAAATGACAATATATTGTTATGCTTTTTCACTAAAATGATGCGTTCATCAAAAGTAACGTCTTCAATATATTTGGATTTTCACTGCGTGGTATGAACTAATGTTGCTTTTATGAAACGTTTGGAATACAAATGAAAATTGCAAATTCTATTAGATGAAACCCATGATTTCAAATAATTGTGTACTGAAGCAATTAGTAGGTTATTATATTTCGTAAATTTACTAACGTATGGTGCTACGTTTATTTGTATATATATTCTTAAAAAAAATTGGGAAGTAAGGCATATTTAAGGGAAAAGTTTCAAAGGGTGTGTTGAAATTCAAAATTTTAATTTCGCATCATTGGGACGATCGATTATTGTTGTCACCCAGATAACAGTTCTGTACTGTAGTTTAGATTTTGATATTACAAGAAGCTCATATATCGTATTTTTACTAAAAATTTGCATCCTTATGTATATATATATCCTTAGAAAAAGGAAAACTTACTCAAAATGTAATAAACCAAGTTGGAGTTTACATTTATATGAAAATTTTTTTTGCCTTTTGGAAGATGGTATTTAAAAAACTTTTGTTTTCATGATCTGTCCGTATTATCAACAGGATTCCTCTGCATATTTTTGCCAATTTTCCTATTCCAGATATTACTGCTTCGGAAAGTTGACGAATTCCCCACAATCTGCAACAATTTTCACTTTTTCAGCACTTTATATGAACAGTCGAAAAATCCTGTTTAGATTCGTATAAAAATAGTTATTTTTTAAAACTGAAAATTAAACGATTTTAGTTTTGTGAACTTTTCCTATTATCCACGTGATAATAGGGACATCTCATTCATGTATTCTAGCTTAATATACCATTACCATTTCATATGTTCCACCCTACGATCTGGTGTCACAGCATCAAAAAGCTTAAGAACATCTCATTTCGCAGCATTTCGCCACACTTTGCGCCAATGTTCTTCTTCCATCATTTGTATGTGAGCAAGAAAATTTGCTCCTCTTTTGATAAAACTTTACGAAGCGTTAAGTTTTGTATACGTTTCGTAAGTATAAGCTCACACATAAGTCCGTCCGACCCACACCGCATCACATTCCAAGTTTTCGAGTGCTTTAGACGCTCACACTCTTCAAGCTTTTCCTTCTTTACTTTTAAGTGAATCACCTATAGATGGGCCAAAACAATCATTTGACGCCATCTTGGGGCGCTTTTTTTTGTCAAGTCATATTAAGAGCACATTTCACTTGTTTGTTGTATTTATGCTGTAATTGTTGTTGTGACGTTGCTGGGAAAATTGACGTATCCCCAGTAAAACTGACAACAACTTGTATGCTTTACCGTTCGCCGATTGGCAGCCGTAACAGAGGAGTAGCAACAGCACAGAAATCCTGTTTAGTAAAATTGTTTTTGTGTTCGTTTTATTCTTTATAAAATAATTGATGCAGCATGTGGTTTTCCAAAGAAGACGAACATGCGAACGGTGAAAAAATCGTTGGATGGAACAGAACCATCGTCAGCAATATGTCGAAATTTCTGTACAAATAAACTGAAAAATTGTTTTGCATATTTTGCGGGGAGGGTATGAGAAATTGTACAGAATACAGTGGTTAAAGCGAAGTAGCTAAGAAGCATTGGCCATAAGAAAAATAAGTTTGTGGAAGTCGAATTATTGCAAAAACAGAGTTTCAACTGTTTAATGGTAAAAGAATTTCTGTGGCAAATTTGAATAAAAAGTGACATCGCTGTAAAGTTTCTCGTGTCAAACATTCGAATTTAGAAATTGGGAAGTAAGGCATACCTAAGAAAAAACGTTTTAAAACGTATATTGAATTTTGCGTTATTTGAGCGACAGATTATCGTTGTCACTCAAATAACAGTTCTGCATTCTAGTTTAGATTTTGACATTACAAGAATCCCATTGCATGGAATTTCCCTAACGATTTGCATCCTCATGGTTGCAAAGTTAACTGAAGCCATAACTTCCTAAAGAACCTTCTATGGTTCTGATGGATAACAATGATCGATTTTAAACTTTTAGTAAAAACAGGCAAGAAAACCTACTAAGCTTTAAACAAGGCAATATATCATTGTGTGACTTGATCAACACAGGCTTGGATATGATAGTGGAAACGCCAGTACCATCATTAATAAAAGCAACATTTTATCGCGTTTGTTCATGACATAGACATCATTGACTGAAAACTTTGAGACGTTACTGCAGTCTACTCAACCATTAAGATTACTGACTCTCTGTAAATTATGAACTGTATATTGACGAATTTAATCACATAAAAATACATCAATTGTTTGAATGGACCAAAATGCTCCATCACGAAAAAATTTTAACAATAAGCAAAACGTAAGATGTAGAAGAGAGCGACCAAAACTCCATTGGAGGAATGAAGCCAATGCTTAGTATGTTGAATGGAGATACGCGAATTGTTTAAAAGACACAAATTACTGTTATAGTCTCAATCTGTAAAAGTTATCATTGGCAGTTGATTTTTTGAATACAACCATCTCCATGTGAACATTCATTTTCATATCGATTAATTGATTGATTAAATTGTGTCAAAATTGTCAAATTTGTTGTTCTGAAAATCTACAAATGGTAAGTGTTAGGTAACAAGTACATAGAGAGATATTATTCGACTTAGACGACAAAAGTTAATGGTTATCGTTATCACGATATGATAGCTCAGTTTCTTATGCGTAGATTTTAGAATATAGACGGGGATACATGCCACATAATAAAATAAACAATTTAGTTAATTTCCTAAAATGTTGAACAAGAGTGAAGGTGTCCCAAGTAAGGCCATGGAGACCCTTTAAAATTCTGTACCGTTAATAATCCTATACTGAGCACTATTTGAATTAGTAAACGATCTAAATTACATATTTAAAAAAATGAGTTTTTTAAGAAAATTATTTCCAGCCGAAATTAGGAAGTTTTGTTCTAACTTTCGCAAAATCTGGAATATGCAAAGATAACAATTTAACGAAAACAGTTCTGGCATATGCTGTACTATAAATTTTCAAGAATATATACATTTTATGGGCTCTCAGATAAATATCTATAGTTGCCACTAACATAATGACTTTCTTTCTACTGGGACGCCTGAGTATAGGCAATTCTAATTGGGATTTTCCGTTGTGTCCACTGTTCGGCATCCAAAAACGCTTACCATGGAAAATATATGGAGCGCATATAATTTTGACATGTTTGTTTACTTTTTTTCCTGTATTCTTTAAAACTCAGATTTTTCTCCTCCCTGCCGATATATGAACCATACGATGTGTTCAATGTGGCAATAGAGGCGTCATTCATTCGCTGCTCACTTACCAGCAATTTCCCCGTGCAAAAGAAAAAAAAAATAACGAGTAAAAAACGCGGCTATGCAAAAAACAAGTAAACACAGATTTTTCTTCGTAATTTAAACACAGTATGTTAAAAAACAGTTTGTTGTTTCGTTGTCAGTTTGGACTTTTTCACCAACCAAGCGAGCGGGCGAGCATGGGAGAGAGGAGAAAATTTGAAATTTAAATTTCCTGTTACTGCAGTAAAACTGTGTTGTCGGTTGAATTGTTGCTATCATTAATGTGCGTGTGTGTGTAAAAGCGTGCAGCTATATATGTGTTAAACGCATAGCCAGCTTGTAGGAGCAAAATGTGGCAACATATGTTCTATACAATATTTTTTGTTGTTATTGTTCCATTTTTGCTATTGTTAGTGTATGCATAATCAAGGTGCCTTAAACATATAACAACAATATCAACATTGGCAGCAGCGGCAGCAATACCATCGCCAATACCACCACTAGCAACAGCAATAGCTATTACTTTAACAGCAACAAGCTCAACTTTAAACATATGGTGGCTGCTGCCATCTAGCACAGTTTCTACCTATAAAGGTCCACCACCTTCCCCTTTGGCATTGGAGTGGCGCCGGTTTTGGGGGGATGCTCAAGAGTAGTATTAATTAAGATGGATGCTGTCAAATTAAATATGCAATGAGGTTCGCTTCGCAAAAGTATGCTACAGATTAATTTATTTGATGTAGCACGAAAGTATGTATGATTTTTATTTAATTGTTAAAGAAAGTCGTAGGAAATAAGAAATCTCATTACGAAAGTTTTTGGACGCCCAGCAATAGATTATAGATTCCGCTGCAGTAAACAAGTAAAAACTAATTAAGTAAAATCGCGGTGTTACGAGGAAAAAACACGATTTCTAAAAGCTTGATAAATTGTTAGTTTAAACCTCGGCCGACTTATTGAATGTTGTTTCCCCATCTACCATATATAAAAACGACATTATGATAGAGTGAGACCCATTTTTGATTGCCTACACTTTTTAAAAACATGAAAATTATCGAACTATTGTCGGTGGATACTGTAGAAATATAGTTAATGGAATGAATAAACTTCCACTTGGTAGGAGAAGAAAGGAAAAAAAGTTATTATTAGTAGGAGCAGAAATCATTTCAAACAGCTTGGTATCATCATCATATTGAAGGGCTTGTTAGGGATTAAATTTAATTAAATTTCAAGGAAATACATATCTGGTATCCTTTCGAATCATAATCCGATTTGCACGTTTTTAAGAAATTTGTTGTTTAAGTTCCGAAAAAGCAACATTTTGATAATTTTGCATGTCTACTTTAGCTTCTGAAAAGCCATATTTTTTGTTGGTTAATATTCCTGGCAGCTTTTGGGAATTTTTAGGTATTTAGGAATCGAAGACTAAATTATTAGAAGTTCAAAATATGCCCTTCCAGACTTCTTTTTGCTTGTGTTATCTTTAAAAAATTACAAAAATATGTATTTTTCTCCATCTGCGAAACAAAATTTCTCTTTTCGTAACGTAATTTTTGGATAATGTAATTTTAGTAGACATACGTTCACTTGCATTGAATTAATGCCCAAAAGCTATATCATATTATTGTACACGCCTTTTAATATAATTTAGGCTGAAATGATTCCTAAAGTATGCAACATAAAACACGATTTTTTACAAAATTTGTGCACGCCCCCTATTTAAAGAAATTCGTTACATAATATTACATAATAATACAGGGATATTTTTCCCAAAAATTTGATATTTCAGTTAACTCAATTATGTCTCAGACAAGTTATATCACAAATTATCTGATAGATCATTATTTTTGAAAAATTTTTGTTGACAGGACCTCTAAAGCATGTACCATAATATATTAATACACATACATTTGTTGGACTTCCGTTTGAAAAAAAATAGTAGAGTAACATTTTTCCCACGGGTTTAATTCAGAGTATACAACTGATTTATTTACAAACGAATTTAATTAGCACAATAATGATGATCTTTTTGGAACTTAGCTTTATTTTTCTTGGAACTTGGTGGCAATTTTTAGTACTTAAAAAAAATACTGAATATTTGTTAACAAATGGCAATTTTTTTATAAATTGACTGGGAGCGGCCTTGACTGGGGGCGTGATTACTAAAAAAAAAAACTAAAAAAATTTCGATTTTCGTAGGACAAATGGGCAAAGTCGATGCACTGTAATGAAAAATTTGAATTTCTGGTACATTGTCCGTCTATATTATGGACCACAGGTGCCACAATTGGGCAGAATGGGTTCTGTAATGGTATTTTTCAGTATTTTTTCTATAAAAAGTATATGGGAGTAGTTTCTATATACGGCAATCTAATTGGCTGGCTATTGAAATATGGTAAAATATAAGCTTTAGGTGGAAAATGGGCAAAGCCAATGTATTATGAGTGGGACAATATAATTTTTTTCCGAAATGGTGTGATGTATTGCGCCCGAAATAGTTTCAAACTCTGTTACAAGCTGGTAAAATTGGTCCAGTAAGAAGAAACTTGTTCGTACTCGTACATACACTTTTCCAAATATATGAAAAAATTATCTTATATAGACCTATATTATATAACTAATACATATAGATATGGAATTGAGCCGCCCTAATTTGTATAAATTTGTAAGAGAAATTAGAAAAAAAAAAAATTAAATTTTTTACTGAAAAAAGGCAAGTTGATTTTTATGTATGAAAAGAAGTCCTCTATGATTTTTCCTGTTTATGAGTCGATACATCGTCTATGTTCCTGTAGAGCGCAAGTGTCATAAGTGTTAAAATGGACTCAATATTAAAAAGCTTGCCCATAAAAACCTCCTCTAGAAAAAAATTAAACTTTTTCGATATTTCTTTAAGCCTTCTTCATCACCTAAAAGCAAAATTCAGCGAAAATTGTTAGATGTGGCAAATAACGATGACAATTTACAAAAAAAGGAATTTTACGCCACGTCGAATTATTTTGTAGCGAACTTCTATGTATATCCTTCAAGACGCTGCGCACCGTAGTCCACCGTGGTGGTTGTACACAATTCATCATTTTAGTAGCATTATAATCCGAACCTCCGAAGGATGCCAACAAAACAGCTGTCATGTTGGTGCTAATTTCGGAACTGGTTACTGTTATAGAACTTTTATGTATAAATAAGATTAGGGTTAGCAAATGACAATTTGGAACAATGGGGATATTCAGACTTTAAGAACGAATGATCGCGTCATGTATACAGTAAACAACTTTTTGACACTATTGCAAACTATTTTTCAATGCATGAAAATCCCTGATCACAATTTCGCTGAATTATTTGAAAGTATTTCCTCCGAAAACGCTCCTTTTAAATTTTGGCGAAAAAGTATAAACTTTTCCGAAAGTCGAAGTCAAACCTGGCTGCCACCTTATTCTCTGCTTTCCAGAGGAGAGCAATTTATTAGCGATAAGTTACTGCTTATGTAGCGGTGTAATTAATGTAATATAATATATAATTAATAAATTAATTGATTCTATTTACGTATACATTTTTCATATTAACAACAGTTTAACGATTTGGTTGTCATTAATATCAAATAATGTCAGTTAATGTCAGTAAATATCAAAAATTGGATCATATTGGTTTCATAAAGCCATCATCAAGGGTGCGCTTTTGTGTTACTACTCAAAGTAGGCTTTGCTTCCACTAGTAATACTACACAAATTTTTATATTTACATAAATTATGCAAATTGTAAAAATAGTCCGAAATATTACTTCATTGCAAGGGCGAATAAAATTGAACAATAGTTGTTTTTTTTTCATGCGAATATCCTTACCAAAGATTAGAAATGAATTTTTAACCATAAAATAAAATCAAACAACTAATTACGTCTTTGGCAGTGCAAATCATAATATTCAATTGTTTGACCAATTTTTTGATATACATTAACAAACAAAAAATCATTTAAGGATGATGTTTACCTGACAAAGGTTATGTTTTCCTAGGTACATCTGTAAATATCAATCGACATGAATTTGTCATTGCTGCCATGTATGTATTGTAATGTTAAATATCCCTTTGAGTAGGCAACACTTATTACAATCATAGAAACTCTACCTAAAGTATTCATTAGGACTATGACATTTCTTCCCTCATATTTCTTAGCCCTTACCCTTAGCTAAGCATATACAGTTTTAAAGGTTATAGCTTTAAAAAAATCTAAATTTTCTTATTTTAAAGGTTTTCACTATCTAACATAATACCTGGCTGCTTCTCCTTTTCCATTTTTTACTGAAAATCGTTTGGTCTTTAATTTTATTATTTTTTTTAAAATTATGAAACTTTAATTTATTCAATGACAACAAAAGGACACGCAACCAAAGCATCCTTTTCGTTGTCGTCATCGTCATTACCGTCATTGTCCTTAACGCAGAAACGCATGGACACATGTAAATAGGAAGCATCGCCCACACCACTATCACCAACGCCGTCATCCCTCCTCCTCTACTCGAGGTCTACATTCAGCAATAATACAGAGTGACTACCCTAAAGCATGGCAATATGAGGCTACAACGAATTTATGCTTCAATGCTTGGCAATATAACAACAGCAGCAGCAGAATCAGCTCCCATTTTATATATTGGCAGGCAACGGTGTGAGTTGCTGTGTTACTTTAGCTTCTGGCAACAGCTGCAATTTTTCACCTGAGCAATCTTTCAAGATGAGCTATTAAGTAACTAACAAGGATTCCTATTTCATTGCGTAGTTGTTATTTTCCTTTATGCCGTTTTTTTTATGCTTCGAAAGAAAGAAATCTTTAAATGTGAAAAAAGCTGAGGAATTACCTTATGGCAAAGCATAGCAAATTAAGTATTTTTATGGTAGCATTTGCTACGGTAAAAATTAAAACGAGGCGCGTTTAATCAAACAGGAGTGTATACAGGAAAATCGAATTAACTCCTAAATGTTGGCAATATTATTTGATAGCTATTTAACATTCTTAATATATAGTGAACATTAACTTTTTGTGGTTTAATTTGTAGTATAGAATTTTGTCAAGTAAAAACCATTAGACTTTTTATTTTCAGTTGCAGAAAAATAAAGATATTGTTTACAACATTTGACTATAGCAAAATAAAAATGGGTATTAAAAAAAGGAATTTAAGAAGACAGATGTTCAATAAAGATAATTCGCGCTCCTAAAAATAGGCAATATCATTTATTGCAACCTATAATATGCAAACTTACTAACTGATTTTGAACAATGAACAATTTATAAGTAAAATTGATGGAACATTTTATCCATATGACATAACTGGCTTTGTTTCCAATACAAAAGAGGAGAGAGTTCTTTCAGAAAGGTTTTTATGACGTTTCTAAAAACCAACACGTGGCGAAATTAAATAGCGTTCATAGCGTCCATAGTTCACAAATATTCGATTCAAATATTGCAATATTGACTATTGTATTCGATGTGCTCACAGCATTTAATAATTTTGTTAACTCTTTCTAATATAGTCCATTTGTTAAATATTACATCGCAATTTATAATAACAGTTACTTAAGGCGTCATAATTGGAGTTACATAAATATTAATAAGAATGGGTAGATAAGATTGGTCACAAAATTTTAACTAAGGCCAGAATTAACAAGTGAAGACCTCAGAAAGACGGACTACATATCCTGGATTACATATATTCCACATATATCAACAATAATTCGCCTCACTTCTTAAGACATCTTCAGCATCTATAAAGTATATTATATAGCTTCCCGTGATGTCCAGTCTGTTAAATATGCCTGCCGTCTAGAAGCATGCAAAGCGATTTAAAAAATTGTTTTTTCTGCAGGGGAAAAAAGTAATATTTTGTTAAGTAGCCACGAAAAACTAACTTATTTATGGCAGCAACTGCTACTGTTTGAAAATAAAATCAAAAGATCCATCAACTTTTGTATGGCGATCTTATGTTTGAACATACTACAAAAATTTTAAACGCCGTCTAAAAATGGAAATATATAATGCATATGAATGCTTTATACACCGAGAGATTGCTATAGACGGATTTTTAATATTTTTTTTATTTAATTTCATACATGTTGAAGAATTATTTACGTGTGACACTTAATTTGAGTAGTTTATTTTCAAAAACTTTACATTTGTAAGCGACTGACACATTGCAGTAATATTTCTGTAGTACAGATGATTAATTTGTAATGATTTAGTAAAATTTGTGAAAAGATTCTTTCGTTAATGTGCCAACACAAATCCTAAAAGTAGGCAACTTTACTTCATAAGTGAAAACCGCACTTTAGTGACTGACCGTGGCTGGATGGTTGACGCACACGATTAGAGTGCATAAAGTTATCTTTAAATTTTTGAGTGGCATTCATCCAGATGTACACTTTGATTAGCTACCGTGTCCAGAAACAGCTCCTCAAATCTATTGTTCACTGACGATTGATCGAAGAATAAATCTAGTTAAGTGAGTCTACAACCGTATTGCGTGTAAGTTAATAGATAGTTGGAAGCTCTATCATATCTCTGTCAATCTCATATTTATTAGGATCAAGAGAATCTATTATTACCTTTGAAGCCTAGTTTGTAATACAGATGGCTTTAAGTTACCACTCGCACAATCTGACTGTAAAATATTACCGCCAGAAAGTGTGCTACATAAATCATTACATTTGGTAAAAAGAAGTTCGTGGTGACAATATGAGCGGCGTACTATTAGAGGTAATTTGACTCCTGTGTATTAAAATAATGCCTTGTATTTTATAATATTAAACAAATAAAGCTATGTGAATGTGGTAAATATCTTATTGATATGTACAAATTCATGTACAAAATATATAACGTATATTTTTACGTTTGTCAGATTTTTGCCTCGTTTTCTTCTTATTGCAGGTGATTTTGATAGTTGGAAACATTACTATCTAGAAGTAAGTTATAAATGAATATTAAAGTTTCCTGGATTTTGCCAAATAAACATAGAGTTATTTATTTACAAATTTAAGCATATAAATATAAAAATTTTCAATGCGAACAACTTATAACCCTCATTTGTTTAGGAAATCTGCTTTGAAGGCTCTATAACTATGCTCATAGAGGCCGGAAACAAAAATCATAAAAAATTCTCTAAATGTTCCATTTTCTTAAACACTTTTCGTTACTTTCAGGAAATCACCATTGGTTTAAGCATAAACAATATCTTCAAAGTTCATTGAGCTTAAAACATATATTTAGGGTTTGATGATCTAGTTATTTTTATTTTTTCTTAACATCACTAAATAGCAACAATTTCAAATCAAACACCATTAGACACCATTTTCTAAAGCCAATTTTGGCGTATTTGGGGTATGCTGGGGCAAAGGGTTATAGCTCGGTTGGAAATAATCTTACCTATCGTAGAGGTAAGAGAGGTAATTTAATCTCAATGAGTAATAATAATAATAAAGACAAGCTAAAGAACTACTCTCCTACTAGCAATCTATTGGGAGCAGTTAACATAAGGTTATCTTATCCTCATTTTTAACTTTTTTCTATACATAACGCATGCAAAATATCTCCAATATCCGACAAAATGGACTGATTGTGCCCAAAAAGTCGCTGCCTTTTATGCTGTTATTTATATATATTTGGTGAAATGAACACTTTGACATAATCAGCGTTAAGCTGTTTCAAACATATTAGACACTGTTCAATTGGAGCGTTTGATTTATATATACCAAACTGTGCCCAAAGTTCAATGAGACGATTTAATAACAAATAGATAGTGGCGTGAAGTTTATGTTAGTTTATACAGCTAACAAAGGAAACAAAAAATACGTAGTTGACTTGAAGCAAAACGACATCAAACTTTATCAAAAGTGAGGAATTAACTGAGAAAAAAATGTTCCATTAGAGTGGTATAGGTTTAATGACCTAATTTTGTGTCTCACAACGAAACTTTTTCCTGAAAATAAACAAGCAAAATAGTTTGAAATACAGCTCTTGGTTTTTGTATATGATTGGAAAAAGTGCAATACTTTCAGGCGCCATAGTTTCAACGAACATTCAATACGTCTGGAAACTTGCTCTTAATCTTACAGTAAGTAAATGATGTAAAGTTTTTACTATTTTCATCCCAGGATACAAAACATCTCTAATGTTCAATTATTTTATTCAATTGCTCCTGCAGGTATACAATGCCTATATGATAACATATACTTGTCTTAGTTCCTTACAGCTAAGAAATATTAATTGTCATGGATTTGAATCAAACCTACATTAAGTTGCCTCGATCGTAAGGAAATTTTAATAATTTGTTGCAAAGAGACAAATTACAAGAAATATTAATTATGCGGACTTAATAATGGTGTCATTTTTGTAACAGAGCAAACACAGGTAGAGTTGATGTAGGTATGCTACAAACAAATTCGAATTTGTGTATATTTAAAATCACACTCTGAACTCAGGAATGCCTACATGTATGGATATACCTATAGTTCAATTCCTTCTCAGGGCGAAATTAGTTGCGCCCTTAACTATACTGTGCATTTGGGACAATGATAAAAGTACAGTGTCATTTAAAACGATATCACACCGCATTGAGCTTTAGAGCATTACTCGAATATATCAAGAATTGTTTTCTTAAGCAAAAAGTGCTTCTCAAAAGATGTTGACGGTATATTGAATCCGAATAAGCCTCAGGTTTTGATGGGAATTCAGTTGAAGTTCATTTAGTTGGACATTATTGATCCATTTGATATATCATATGAGCTTAAAATATTTCTTCACAAAAGATTAACACGAAACTCTTTAGTCTCCTAATAGTATGGCACAGTACTCTTTCAACCTCTCCTATCCTAAATATTTATTGGGTTTGTGGCACATAATAAAATCGCCTAGTTTGTCGTTTATTTCAAATTTAAGTGATCAGAATTTGTATAGTCTGGATTGATAATTTTGTTGGTAATCAATATTTTCAACTTGCTTACCAACCCGAAAATATATAATATTTAATATAACCAAAAGTGCGCTTGTTTTTCTACTACCTATTTCCTCTGTGTCATAGCATACCAGCCTCCATTTCTGATGATCTCATAAAAAAGTTTTTTTTTTTTTTTTTTTTTTTTTTTGTTTCCCTAAAGGCTGAATTTACTACAAGAAACATAGACTAAGTCCTGCCGGCGGGCGGCAAGGTGACAAAACAGCTAAAACGGCTGTTGGGTTGTAACACTTCGAGGTAATTAGTGGAGTTGTTGCTGGTCTCCGTTTTTTTTGTTGCTTGCGAGTTTAGATGCTGCGCTCGGCTTCGTGTTGCATTTTTTTACAGTTTTCATTCCTATTTGACCCCTTTTTTCTCTTGTTAGCTGTTAGCTCATTTAGATGTTGTATGGCTTAAAGGGAAAACATTTCATTCGTTGCTTTTTTCTGCTCGCGATATTTTCTTTTTTTTTCATTTTTTAGTTTTTATTAATTACTTCGTCTCTATGTGTTGCTGCTCATTTATTCATCTGCTGAATTTTTTGTACTTTACCTTTTTAGGTGGGAATTAAAAACGTGCGCGTCTGGTGCTGAGGCAGCCTCCTCGTCTATTCACCATCGTGTACTTCTTATGTTTGATAGCTGTAATGCTTAGTTTAAATTAAAATACACCCTTGAGTAATTTTTTGCCATCATAACAATTTTTTTGCCCCTCTATATTGCGCTTTGTTTTTTACAAATTTTCCAGGTTTTCCCTCCGTCGATGTGAAACTCATTTTGCGTACGTTGCTCTTAATTTTTTGTTGCGCTGCGGCAGGACTCAGTCACTCTTTTCACCTTTATGCATTATGAGTTCGCTGTGTATTATAAATGTAAGACCATAAAGTACCTGGTTCGTTTTTTATTTGAGTTATATATATTTTTTTTCGCTTCGTGTAGACATACTAAATCTGGAGTTTTTCCCATTCGCATTTCTGACTGAGCGCATAAAAATGGGAATGTACATTCTTACAAAAATTAATTACGTTAGTTTCAATTTTTCCGACACTAAGGTATGTAGCACAGAAAAAAATTCTCGTTAAGCGAAGATTTGAATTAATTTGCAGCCCAGATGTTTGCTTTAATTTTGTGCTGATATATGTGCGCCATGCTCTCTGGAGTATTTAATTTCAGCCAGCGGGCTTGTGATGGACAGGTGTTTAGGATAAATTCTTGCCGAGGAATAGTCGACATTAGGCGTAACATAGAACAATTTGCATAGAACGCTGGAGGAAAGATGTAATAGAGGTTGTGAAATAGATGACAAATTCCCTTAAGGTGTAGAAAGCATTGAGACTTCAATTGACTTCTAATTACCTCTACAGATTACAGCACGCAGAGAATAATTACAACATGTAATATTCGTTTAATTGCCCATGAAAGTATGCTATATTTTCTTTTATTTGTATTCAAGCATTAATTTTGATTGAAATAAGAAAAACTCGTAACCGTTGGGGAAGGAAAATTGAAAAAAAATTATGTAAAGGGGAGCGAGTAAGATTATACTTTATCTAACTTTAGCTGTTAGAGCATAAAACACAGATAAAAGCAAGTAAAACCTAAAAATTAATTAAAATTTATATAATTTATTGTGTATTTTTAAAGGAATTGTGATGCGCTTCCTTATTAATAAAATTAAATATTAAATAAAATTAAATTAAAATAAAAATGTTATTAATAAAATGAAACTTTATAAAAGTCACATTGGAAGCCGAAAACCCAAACTGTCTTATTGGCCTAGTGAACAATTTAAAGTTGATAAGCAGATTGTCGCATCGGTCTAGTGAGCTAAGCGACACTGTTGAAGAGTGCTCTAAATATTTAAGAATCGAATCAGAAGGAGCTGCAGCTGCAATTGTTTTTCGAAATTAATGACTGTAGCGAGAAAGCTCCTAGAAAGTAAAGATTCAATTCTCCTGCTGTTATTATTAATCAAGCTTTTGCTGCAACTTTTTTAAGCAATGAGGAGCAATTATTAAATAAGTCATCAGGGGTCGAAATCTTACTGCAGTCTTCTGAAGTATTAATAAAGAGTTTAGCAAAAACTGGTCTGCCAGTTAACAAGAAGAAATCCTCAATATCAGTTTAGGCGGATAAATAGGCTTGCTGACCATGATGCTAGCAATATGGACATCCGTTATTTTACTCACATTCTCACATATTTACAAGAAATTTACGAGTGGCTGAAAACCCCCATGACACCTAATGGTTGTTTTCTAAGGGAAATTTAAATGTATGTTAGAATAGGGGGTCTTGAAATTTACTGTACGGACAGTACAAACCAAGACTTCGTTGGATGAACTAACTTATAAGGTGACTATTAAAGCTTTGTATCCATCTTTAAAGCAGAGACAACAAATATTAATGCTCTTGAAATTGTTTAAAAAGCACAACTGAAAAAAAGCTTCCATAAATGATGAAAAAATATGAGCGCGCTTAAGAGCACGATTTGCTTTATGATAGTATTTCGCCGTATAGAGCTGCTTGGAGTACTCACTCTGGAGATACTAGCAAATATTTATTAAAAAAAAGGCGATTCAACAGTACGGTTCCCCTATAAATCTTTCCACAGAGCCTGATATTTGTCGCCAAATAGGTGCAGTTGTTGAAGGCCAAAATCCTTCCCCAATCAAACGAAATCCCAAATGCTCCAGACACTAGTCAGACATGGGTTTCTGTACAACGGAGAATCTTTAGTTATGACATAAGCGGATGAGTCTATCAAGGTATTCTTCAAAAGAAGTATTCTATATATAATATGATAGATCCGTCATTACCAGCGAAGAGTATTGGCGACTAAAGCTCCGTTAGATGGACCAGGTTTCTAAAAAAACTATTAAGATTTGGTACAACCAATTGGAGAAGAACTAGTACAGAAGATGAATCGCTTGAAATCTGTTTTTTTCCACAGTAGAAAAGAATTTCTATTGCAGCCGCCATCTACATTTTAAGGTACAGAAACAAGTAACAACTTTGTCAGGTAATAAACTGCTTTTAGGCGCTGTTAAGATTTTCTATTGATTAAGAAGAAGTTCTCCAATGATTTATCATAATGCGTTTGGGAACTTAAAAACGCATTCTTTGGTGCGTCATTGTGTCTGCTTTCAGATTTCGTTACTTATTTGGCCTTTCTAGTATTCGTCGGATTAAAATGCCATTTGCCTTATGCATTATTTCGTAAACTGCAAATTTCAGTTATTGAAATTCCAATCACTGCTCGCATGCAATACATTTCTGAACGGAATAAAAAACTATAAGCTGCTTAAAAGTTTTACTAGCGTTGAAATTTTTCCATTAAAGTTATAAGTGAGATTTTTTTTTTTTGTGAAATTCTAATTCATAACAGAAATAAATCACCCATTAAAAAATTTTTTCATATTGCGTAAAGTTGTACATTTTTAACAAACAAGCCGGAAGAATGAATAATGGCAGAGGGAGGGAGCAAGAGCGACAGAGCAACCACAAAAACCAAAGCACAATTTTAGGGGCATGTCAAACAAAACGAAACAAAAACCGCCTGCTCTGCTGCAATTGTATATAAGCACAAATGGAAAATGGACTGGATTCTGTTTAGCAGCATAGGTGTTGTCGTAACACCACTTCCGTAAAAAAGTGTTAATCTTTTAACACTCCGCAAAAAGCGGTGTAAAAACCATGAGCTTAAATATGCCGTTATGTTGAAAGTTCAGGGAAATTGAAATATAACGAAATACCGAAAATTTTAATTATAAGGAATTATTAATTATGCCCTGAAGTATGCTTTTGTCTTTTTTACATTATGTGCCTTTTGATGGCTCAAATGTATTGGAAGTTTTAATTATTACTTTAATGGCTTTTACCAGAAATCGTAGTTAAAAAACAAATTTGTTTAGCTGTATTTGTGATGCGGAAACCAATTCTGTTAGCCGTCGTAAACATGCTTTCAAAATGTGGTAATTATTCCGAAAAAGAAATTAAATGTTACCAAGTACCTGTAGCAAAGTCATGCCCGTTGAAAACTGTTACATACTTTGAGGATAGTTTATTTTTAGTCTTGCTTGTTTATGTTTAGCGACTCTCTGCGTGCAGATTTGTCACTGAAGATTGTAAACAGCTTTTGTTTCAGTATCTTTAAGAATCATTTGGTGTTAACTGTAAATATTTTATATTTCGGGATTCACAGATTTCACTGAAATCATTTGCTGAATTTTTGTTTCATATTTATGAAACTAATTATGTCCAGAATTTAAGATCCAACGAAGAAGAAATATATTTTTTGTACTTTTCGTTAAAATATAAATTATTGGGGTACATTTCAAAGAAATAACGGTGCGTATCGTAAAACAAAAGTGAAAATTAATTAAAGGAAACTATGTTGCCATCTGTTAGGCATTATGTGTGGTAGTAATATGAAGCACACCTTTGGATACGAACTGTTTTAACATTTAGCAAAATTTTCATGAATACCAGTTTAATGAGAAATTTTTGTTTCGTTTGTTCCTTTCACTAATATATATAGTACTTCGTTATTTCCCTAAAAAATTCCAAGAATATCAGCTGTGAAAATATAACAAATATAACTCACTTCATACAACATTCAGCTTTAAACCTGCAAAACATATTTATATTTCATCTTCTATGATTAAATATAATTCCTTTTTGGCATCCTTTTAAAGTTCCTTGAAACCGATTTACATTTCCCACCATCCAGAGAAGAACGCTTCATTAAATTTTATATTCACCAGCTTGCCTCGACATCAACAAATCCTCGCAGCCATCACGCCAATAACAAGAAAAAAAGGACTTAACATTTCAAAAACAAAACTCTTCACAAAGAGCGTAGGAAAAAAGGACTTGTTAAACATGATGCTTAATGCTTAACATGCAAAACACATGTTTACCAGCGAACCAAATCGAACCAACGAAAAAATTTATAAAAAAAACTCTAAAAGACGAAAAATACAGCGAAAAAACCCACTGTCTTCGGGAAAAACAACTCATATTGAAATCATGAATTCTCACTCCCTCTAAGGAAATTCATAGCGAACGGAAACGGAAATAAACACATGCTTCACAACTCGCAGCGCACAGTGAAATCAAACAAAGTGATGAAGACAAACACAACCAAAGGCAACAGAAAAAAACGAGAACTTTCATGAACACGAAAATTGGATCCTAATACAACACAATCACCAAAAAAAAAAAAAAAAACACGCCGGTACAGCCTAAAGCATTTCCTCTGCAATGGAAGAGTTAAATAAGAAAGAATCGCAAGCAGCCGCGAGTGGGGGATAACTGTAGGTACGACGACTTATTGATTTTCCAACACTCCTCTTTGTCGGAGCGGAAATAAAGCAATATAACCCTGAACAGAAAAGAACGGCAACAACACAACATGGTAAGCAAAATCATGACGTTGCTGTTGTTGTTTTTTTTTTCTCTCGCAAAAAGGAAACTTCAATAATCATCCAAGTGATTCGGTACAACTACAAAAAGGAAAACTTTTTGCCCAACAAACGTAAATGAGTCCTAGATAATATAGAGTGAGCAAACGAACGAAAAACAATTGTTTACCAACTCAAAACGCAGCGCAGTAGAAACCGGAAGTAAATACAAAAACACCATCAACACTTCCGTTGGAATATTAAACGCCAGCATATATGCTTGCGAATGACTCTGCACTCACAAGCGCACGGGAAACAAGCTTTATCAACTCAAGTCTAGGATTTAATGAAATTCCGTGGCTGTAAAGAGAGAAGAGAACTACATAGATTTCATTGTAGTTTTCTTGCTCATACAATAGAAAGTGGATTAAAGTTTCGTTTACATAAATATTTTGGTGTTATGATGCTTCATGGTAATGCCAAAGAACGGAAATAAGAAACCAAACCTGATGTGAATTTAAATTATAGTAAGCATTCGAGAAAAGAGAAATAATTTAATAATTATGCCTAAAGATGTGCTTTAGTTTTGTGGAGTTTAGTATAGATATTATATAAAGAACAGAAAGTTAATTATTTTACCATGGCTAAATTAATATTGTTGATAGTGCTAAAATGATTGGCACTGGCGACTATCTCTCTGTCGCGGTTACCTTGAGGTGCGTGATGAGTACAGTCGACAAATTATCGTCAATTTGGTAAAAACTTCCTAAAGCTCTGCAATATCATTACGGAATTCGAGGGAATTTGGTTAAATAAGTCAAGGCAATTGCATTAATTTTTGCTTTATTTATTTATTTTAGAGAAATGTCTAAAAACCAACTAATGAAATGGGACTATTTACAATAGTTTTCCACTTGAAATTCTTGAGAGTAGCTTCCAAGTTTTCTAGGGAAATATGTAATGACCACTAAATCGTTTTTTGACTCATGCATTAGCCCAGCCCATATTAAATCTATCAAAAGTTTCAGCTGAAAATTGTTTCCAGAATAATTGATTTTTGAAGATCTTAAATGAAGTTAACATGTTCGACATGAGCAACTACAGACCATGTAATTTAATTTGAAAAATTTGTTTGAAAATATCAGGAAAATTTGATCTGCCGTTGTCAAGAGTAGAAAAATTGGTCCTTTCAGGTTTTTTTTTACTTTTTTAACATCTATTCGATATTTCAAAGCAATATATCATGCTGATCGACATACACCTGGAGCCACATCCAATTTATGGGCATGTTCATAGTTGTGGGCTCAAATTCATAAGAGGTACGCGTATTTATTCGGCGACTAATAGCCGGAAAGCCTTCTAGGAATCTTTGGTCTGCAGTTGTCACCAGTGAGAAAAATGTATCTAGTAGGAAAAAAACTAGGTCATGCAAGGACATCAAAGATATGAGATTTTCCTGTAACATTTTTAACACGATCTCACAAATTTAAAACAATATTCCAAGAAAATTGAGAGTCTAGGGAAGGAATTATTATTTTTAATGACTTTTACTCTATTTGATGATTTATTTTATAAAACAAGACACATCGATATATTATATGAGAGGACTTTTTAGCCACGCTCACTTGTTTTGAAATAAAGCGCGTCCACGATACTGTCGGCTGCGTTCCCTGCGTGTAGGGCATGTTAGATTTGATCCTGCCGAACTTTGGCGCTGTTCTTAATATTACGATACTGCAACATTATGTAGGCCTGTTAGCGAATGGCTTAATAACAAATCGTTGTAACTTGCAAGGATGGAAATGTTATTCGATCCATGTCATTGGTATTATTGTTAGCTTAGCACAATTAGAATATACTTTGTTAGGGAAAATAAGGTGTAATTTTAGGGCATTTTTTCGTTTCGAGCTTATTAATTTGAATTATTGGATAGAAGTCGAAAAATTCACTTTGCATGTTAATGACACGTCATTTGTCTTTCTCATGCTTTATTTTATGCTCTAAAGGAACGACGTAAGGATAGTTATATCATGGCTTAGGAATAATAAAGTTGTGTGTGCTAGTAGCCCGCTATCATATCTGTTTAAGATCGGCTGCTATAAAATAACTACGAGCAAGCCTCGTATTTTAAACAGGATTTGGTTAAACGATTTATCCGGTTATTAAACGCATCTTAACGCATCATGCCCTATATTTAAAAAAGGCGATTCATATATTTGAATCGTGTGGCATCGCATCATGTAGAGTGATTTATGTGTAAAGTTAAAGCTCATCCTATATGACGCCTAGGCCTGCTAAATCGATATATGACTAGATATTCACAATACGAAAAATCCTGGAAAAGATCTAAGATAAGACATCGAGATGTTCTAAATTTCATTTACTATAAAGGCGACTTCAGCAACAACTGTAACTATAGAGCTCATTATATATGACGCCTAGACCTGCTAAATCGATATATGACCAGATCTTCATAATACCAAAAATTCTGAAAAAAAATCTGAGATAAGATATCGACATGTTCTAATTTTCATTTACTGTAAAGGTGACTTCACCAAAAACTGTAACTATAGAGCTCATTCTATATGACGCCTAGGCCTGCTAAATCGATATATGACCAGATCTTCATAATACCGAAAATTCTGAAAAAGATCTGAGATAAGATATCGACATGTTCTAATTTTCATTTACTGTAAAGGTGACTTCGGCAAAAACTGTAGCTGAAGAGCGAAACAAACAAAAAAAAAAAACGTTTTTATTATATTAACGTTATTATTACTAATAACGAATTTAGCTATTTGTGGGAAACAATAGGTATACGCTTTTGACGTTTTTCGGTTTAGGATATCTTTGATCCACACGGCTTTTATTTTTGTTCGTTGAAAGAGAAGCAAAATTTATATCCTTTAAAGTGTTACAAAAATTTAGCAATAGGCCATCTCTATTGCACAAACAAACAAGTTATCAGCTGACAAGAATATACAAGGCAAAACTTCAAAGCACCCAGGACCTTACACCAATCCGATTTTGCAGCTAGTTTTAACAGATCTCTTATTTCATTTCGTTTAGTATATAAAATAAAAAGATACCCAAACGGGAGGAGGTCTGCTTGAATATTGCCGATATTATTTGATTTTACCAACGTTAGGTACATCAAAATTCTTCACACTAAATTCACTTCACAGTAGTTTATTGTTGCTGTTGCTTTCACGTGTACGAACGGCGAAGCTCCTTTATACCTCTAAGGATCCAAGTTGAAATAATTTTTTACGATGTACCACAAGTATTTTGTGTATTGACACAATACTATTTCATTCGTTTCAAATCACTTGCGTTACAGGTTTTTTTCCGAAACTTATTTCAGTTTCAACTACTACAACTAGCTGCCAGTTTCACAGGCATCACATTATTTTCACATTCCGCGTAATCACTTAAATATGCACAAACACTTATTCAAAAGTTTTCTAATTTAATTTGATTTTATTATTTTACCTCTTGGCGTTACAAAATGTACGCACTTGTGTTAACAATTCAAATCAATTTGTTTTCATTTGTTTTCCCTCTTGCCGAGAAGTGTTTTCGCAAATACACGTTTTTTGTCCTAATGAGATATTTAAACATAATGCCAAGGATGCCAAATTTAAAATAAGTACCCAACAAATACTTAGACTAAGAATATTTGCCTGAGTACTATA
This sequence comes from Philornis downsi, assembly GCA_019455685.1. Lineage (NCBI taxonomy): Eukaryota > Metazoa > Arthropoda > Insecta > Diptera > Muscidae > Philornis > Philornis downsi. The sequence goes on along the minus strand of JAHXMU010000145.1, from coordinate 2,176,282 downwards.
TTATTTTACAAATCAATCAAAATAGAAGATTCACGAATTTTGTTGAACAACCCCAGATCGCAGGCAAAGCGAGCGAAATGTATTTTCGATTTGCCTTCCTCAAAGAAGCAAGGATGTGTAACATCCTATTTATATTTATACCTTCGTTGCTTTTTCATTGCTCGTGTTGGGGCTTATAGAAATATCAAAGACCTATTCACAGAGACGCCTTCTATACTACCATCTCGATGCCAAGAGATCTCTATAATGGCAGTGGGGGTGTCCCTTCTTATAAAGCTGGTGAAAAATGGAAGCCATTTCTTTCCTCGATGAGTTTCCAGTTTGGTTTACAATTTTTTTTTTTTTTTTTGCGGAGAAGTTTATCATCACTCTCGCCCATCAAATATGCTGGCAAAGAGCTTGTTTAGCTGGGAGTGTAGAGGATGCGTAGAGAAAAGCAATTTACGTGCAAAATAACCTGAGTGTCATGCAAATTTTATTTCTCGAGCATTTGTTTAGTTAGGGGACGGAAGAATTAATAGGAAAAAAGGAAATTCCTCTTTAAACTTTTGCGGATCGCGTTAAGTGGCCTTTTATAATAAAACGAAAATGATAAAAATTGATTTTTCCCCAGAATAGAAAGTGGAGACCTCATGTCTGTTTGTCGAATTTATACGGTTGTTGAGCGCGTGTTTAAAAAATAATTAAAATATATTTAAAAAATATGTCGAATTTTTATTTGTTCACTTACCGGCATAGTTTGACTACCGTGTAGATTGGTGATGGCTGATTGAGCTTCTTGTTGCGAACTAAATTTCACAAAAGCACAACCTGAAAAACAAGAGAAATTATAAAATATACATTAAACTCTATTATACAAATGAGTTTTAAATTTTGTTGCTGTTCAAATACGCGGCAACAACTGATACAATCATTAATATATTCAATGGAGCTTAACGAAATTGCTTCTGTTTTCATCGGGAGAAAAAGAATGTGATATTCAGAGCATTAAATTTCAATTAAATTCGATGTCCGGACTAAAGTCCAGGGTTCTGTAGCAAAACGAGACGGGACAATAAGTTAGGAAAAATTACGGAACCGTAAAAAAAGTAGAGAATAGAAATAAATATATTAACTAAATCGGGTTTTTTGCAATTGTAAAGCGTATAAGTTAAATTACAGAGTTATTAATGCCGCCTATGTATATTGCATTTTTTTGAAATATTTGTCACGCCACCTATCGTATGTTATTGTAGTACATTTTGCAAATCATAATGTAAATTCAAAATAAATTCCCTTGATTATTGGGATATCGGAAAGTTTTCCACATTCGGTGAGTTAAATAATATTCTATTTTTGGACTCTGAACTGAAATATATTTGGTATAAATCATAAAATTCGGGGACTTTTTTTAAACCAAGTTTGTCAATCTGTCATAGTCACTTGAGATTCTACATACATATATATTCTTGATCGTACTAAAAATCTTAGGCCATATTCATAAACATTTATTGGAGATTTAGTAATCATATTTTTATGCTAAAAAATCTTTTCGAATCTTCAACAAATTACTATTAATAACGCCTTATGTACATTTAAGCATACCTCTCCGTCCATCCGTCTGTTTTGTTGAAGGCACTATATAGGTATATATGCCAAGCTGCTTAAGTCAGGCAGCTTAAGTTAATCACCAAAATACCATATTCATAGGCAAGTTAAGTTGAAAGTTAATCGGTTCAGTACGTATAATCTAGTCCACAAAAAGACGGAACGCCCTTCTGAAAAATATGTTATTTCACATTTTTCTTTTCAACAATTTTACCATTTATTCAGTAATTTAAAACAGTATAGCTGATAGCCACGAGAAGAAAAGGTTCGAACTCATATTCATTTTACCAATTGTGGGCGTGATCGTTGAAAAGTGCTAAAACCACATTCTTTTTCACCGGAAATGCGGTATGTTTTGTATGAGAGGAGGGTACATTTGGCACGTTCCCTTATCTGATGGTCAGTGGGAACATCGTACATGATCTTGGTTTTTTTTGAAATTTTAGTATATTATAAATAATGTTACTATTTTTTCCTAGATTAATATCAACATAAGGTATTTGCAACTGGACATGGAAAAGAAAAAACGCATTTTATATACATTTGTAACGTATAGCCCTAACTGTGGACTTGGTTACTGAAAATTCGATAGGCTCAGTGTGAGAAGAAGAAATTGTTTTTGTCCTCTTCTCTCATGCAATGTACGGACCGCAAGTGCCGCAATTAGCAAACTGTAACTAGTGGGGGGGAAAATGTATCCAGTTCTGGAAAAGTAGCATTCTTTCCATTTTTTATTCAATTAATTTCATTCAATTTAATTTCAAAAAAATTATATTTTTCCGATATTTTATAACATTTTTGTGATTCATTCTTTTACTAGAAGCAGTTTGGTGTACAATTTTCTTTGCGGAGAAGTTTATCATCATTCTCGCCCGTCAAACATCCCAGCAAAGAGCTTGTTTAGATGGGATGCGTAGGGAAAATCAATTTACGTGCAAAATAACATCGAGTATCAGGCACATTTTATTCCTCAAACATTTAGTTTTAGTTTTTACTTAGAGAAGGTTAGTTTAGTTTAGGAAAATTTGGAAATTTTAGCTGCAATTTTGCTGTTTGATCTTTGGTTTTCAAAATTTTCCGCTTTATTTTCATAAGAATCCAGAAATATGCAGCTGCAAGCAATACGATTGTAACCAAATTTAATTAATTAATATTAATAATCATACGCTAACGTCACCAACATAATCAGTTAAAGTTAATTATACGTCAAATGCCATAATTGAAAATCACTTTTATTGAAATTCGCTCAGGTAACTGGGAATTTGCAACAAGTATTTATTTACATGTGACACCGGAATCGGACTAATTTGCTAAACAAGTAATATCAAATACAAAATAATTAAATGTATTTGTACATACACCCTACACCTAATTAATCAAATGTTACTAGCCATATCTCAGGCATATAATACAATTAATACGCCATACGACATTTTAAACCATTCGTTTAGTTGGAATGCGCTAATGTAGCTTGCAAAGGTGCCTGCTATACGGGGATTGAATTGATTATGTCTCATTTATACATAACTGCAATAGGCTAGAAAATTGTTCAGCCAACAGTAGATTTTCCTTTGAAGCCATCGGTCATCGGTTTGCCTACGAGTAAATGCATAAGCTTATTCTACTTGAAATGTACACATGTACTGCACACATGCCTGATATTTCAACATTATATGCGATCTAAATGATTGCATAAGGCCACTCGTCTAAACTCGGACTTGGCCATACTATCCCTCGTTACATACTACCACTCAATTGCCCAGCACCAACGTTCTTGTTCTGAAATTTACATTTTTCTACCAAAATTCTCGTTGTTTAAATATTTTGCTTTTTTTTGATTTAATCGCTAAATGACAATTACAATTTCATTAGGTGGCATTAACTTGAAATACTGTGAGGCACAGCAGAACGTGAAGCGCAAAAACAGAAACAACAAAAATCTAAAGCCCTTTGCAAGTAAATAAATCTCGGGCTTTTTCAACATCCATCTGACTGTTGCCATAGGCCTTATTTACATTAATGCCAATCACAACAACATCGGCAACAAAGTACACACTTTTCTCACTCTTTTCGCGTTTAAGTGCTTTAGCACTTGAAACTGTTTTCCATATTATTGTTTTCAAAACAGATGATTGTTTCGTTGTTATTGTTGTTCTGTCATTGTTGAGATTTTCAAGTACTTATGTTGCCTCTCGCTCTAACATTAATTTTCAAAGTGCTTAAATGTACAATTGTATTTGGCGCTGCCTAAAATTATGCAACAGTTTTTATTTATTTATTTTTTTTTTTTAAATTAAGTAAACACTTGCAGCCGATTGTTTGCCCGTCTGTAATGTTACCAAAAAGCAAAAGTTGAGAAAATATTCAAACTTTATCCTAAAAGTATACTTTAAAACGTACAAAGTCCTTTGGCTAAAAGTATACTTGTATAATAGCAAAAGTTTCGTTTCGTTTCTGTGCGTGGTGGTGTTTCGTATTGTCGGTTGGTTGTTGTCGTGTTTAATTTTTTCCGCAAAAGTCATAAATTTCTATTTATTTTGCGTGTTTTACCATAAACTTTTGCAGTCCTTTGTCGGCGGTCCATATTATAGGCTTATAGACTAAATCAAAAATAATTGTCCCCAGGGATGGTGTAGAAAAACCGACATCAAACCAATGCGTGTGTGTTGTAGTGGTAGTAGTAGTTGGTAGGTAGTTGATTTGTAGGTAGGTTTATAAAATGAAAGTTCTTTATGGGTTAAGGTTTCGGTGGAACAACATATGTGGCAGAAATGAATAATGATCTGGGCCACGAAGTGGTCATATGTGTATAGAATTTGACTGAATTTTCGTATTTTTAAGAGAGCTATAGAAGCAAACTTTAAAAAGATATATGTAGGTAGGAATACATGCAACTTTTTGATATTTATATCTTCTTTTTTAATTATTTGAAATCGACATACAAAGTTCATAAATATTTCCGAGATGCAGGTTGCTATCTTACTGTTAACGATCATATGAATATACATCAAATTATAGAGATATCTGTTGGTTGTAATTTGTAAAATCTAACGGAAATTGTGTATACGCAAGGAGATTTAATAAAGTAGAGGCTTAGAGGTTTTAATTGAACCTAATTTTTGGACAGATTCATCGTTTTACATTGTCATAGCACTACAAGCAAAGATTTTGGATTAAGAGATCCTATGTTGATTTAAGCTATAATTAAAAGAAAATTCTACTGTATCCCCATTAAAGCAATAAAATCTCCAAAGAGGCATTAAAATTCCAAAAGTTCTTTCGCATCGTTGATGTTACAACTACTTTAAACATTTCTAATGGGAGAATTCTGTACATCACATCATTAGTTTTTTGAAGCAATAGCCTCAATTTTTTTTTTTTTTAAATTTTGTTGGCAATTTTGAAAGCCACCCACTCGAATTTGACTATTTAGTGGGTTCTACGGAGGACCATTCTGATATAATTCTTAGCTTATAATTCTGAAGAATATATATCGCTTTCCTATATACATTCTTGATAAAACAACGTTGCTCTTAGAAAGTTTCGAATAGTCTAACTTCAAAAAGTCAGACACTAATTGTTTTCAGTAAGTTAAATTGCTCTAAATTGTAACAAGATTTTATTATATTCATGATTATTGTGAAGAATACTGTATAAAAATTAACCATACTCTACCAGAAAAGTTTACAGTTTTTATTAATATTAATCATACGCCAAATACTTATTTCTCACATCTCGTTAGTGGGATAAGTAAAAGGTAACTGGACATTTATAGCAAATTACATTGAACTTGAAAAATTAAGGGGTAAAGTTAGGTATTTGTGATAACATGCGGTGATTTTGCTAAATTGCATATTGTTATCCAAAAACTCATCCGTCGACAAGCAGAGTTTGAGAACATGACATTGAAGTTAGACGTGTTAAAGAGAGCAGTACTGAAGTTAGCGACGAGAACTGAGGATATGTCATATCTTCCGTATAAATTCAAAAGTCTTCTGTATATACTCAAATTACATTTCATTCACTGCTGAAATATAAGTCGACACCATCTTTAAAGCCTTATTAACCATTCTGCTTATGACGCAATCATCATTTTCAAATATTTTGTTAGTTTTTACGGACAGTGAAATACGGTTTTAGGATATGTGACGTACATAAGTTAACTTATCTCAGACACAAAATTCGGACTTAATTCCATTAAACTTTATAACAAAAATTCATTTATGAAGAAACACACTTCATTCTAACTCTTGGCAATCCATTTTATTTTTAAGATACGCTTAAGAGTAAACTAAACATGGGTAATTAATTTCAGCTCTTACTGGTACTTCGCAGTTGAATAGGCGAACTATTTCCCACCGGAATCTGAACTTGTGAACTTTTTTGTGGACGAATTCTTTACTGGATATTGGATGCTATTCAATATTTGTGCGAGGAATTGGGACGGATTTACTAGCATAGAAATTCTAAAGTCTTATAACGACAAATAGCGGTCAAGATGGGTTGGGCACAACTTAAGGCTTCTATTTATAGAGTATACGATAATTAGCATGGGTTCCACAGCGCACCTGGCTGCTATTGGTAACACACAGAATGACCTGAAGTCACACTAATTGAAAGGTAATTGTAAAATTTATTTTACTTATTTCTATGGTTACTTTACAATGCAATTATAAGTCGCCTAAAAGTATGCAACAAACTAATGTTTTTGACAAAGTTCATCAGGTGTTCTTCACATTCAATGAAATTGAAACTTGAGCATGGAAACTTGAATTGCGATGGTAAATGGCTAGACAAATTTTACAAGGATTCGCTGAAAACTTTTCAACAAAATCTGAATTTTGATGTGATTTTCCCTCAAATTCTCCGCCCAAAAATTGTCCTATTTTTATTCGCATCCCACTTGCCGCCTAAAGAAAAATGTTGCAATTTCATAAACAATTTACTTGCAATTCAGAAATGATTTTTTACCCAAATGAAGAGGAAAAAACATGCAGTGATGCTGCGTCAGATGGTGACCCCTTGCTCACAGAGAATTAAACACGCCTTCAAGCAGGCAATGAAAAATGTTACAAACTTGTTTCAACTTTAGCTGGGCAGAGTTGCCGTTGCCTTACTCCGTTGTGTGTGTTTGCGGATTTTCCTTTTTATTTTCAACAACATTACAATGAGAGTTGGTAATGAAATTGGTAATGGGTGGTGATGTGAGCAGCAACGGCGGTAGTGAAGAAAGGGGTACATGGTAATGCTGTTGCGGGCGGAGTGGTGAATGTTTGGTCTGCCGGCCGCTTGGTATTGTCATTTTAAAGCCAAAGGCTAAAAAATATGCAAAAAACTTGTGGTGGCTGCTACAACGCGGAACAACGTTGGAAATTACATTTCCATACTCATTTTACCGGCATTTTTCCCCCCAACTGAGCTGAGTTGCTCGGAACGAACATCATGTTTCTGTTGTTGTTCATTTTTAACAATTTCACTTCTTTTATTGCGTTTCAGTTTCTGCTTCAGCTTCGACTCTGGTATTTTTTTCTCACACATTTGTTCACACAGCGTACCGAGATTTTGGTCAAAACGTTTGAGGCAATATTTGTATTTACTCGGCTGCACAACAGCACACAGCAAAAGGACATACAGGACACAAGAGGTTGAACAGAAAAAAACAAAACAAGAGATGTGTAAGCAAAGTATGCTGATGGAGTTGAAAGGACACAATATCCGTGAACACAAACGTGTAAGGGGACTGGGGCCAAAAAGGTCAAAAACAACAATAATACCATGTTGATGACATTTTTATGATGAGATACAGCCAGCAACAACAAAGAACATGCAAATGGTTAAAAAAGGGAAGATTTTTCCATTTTTTTTTTTTTTTTTGGTTATTTTGGTTCCCATTTTAATCTTACAAAAGTAGAGTGCACAAAAAATAAAAAAAACGGGAAATTACAATTAAAAAAGGACGATTATTTTTTGGATACTGGTTTGCTTGAAACAATAATTTGGACAAAGTCGGGCTGTGTAGGAGGCAAATGGAACATAGATATGCAGTAATTACTTTAAGTAAAATATTAAATATCAATTTGGAGCAAATTAAATTGTAACAAGTACACAATATAGCGGAATTAAAGGAAAAGGGTCGAAATCTAGTTGAGAGTATATAAAATATTTGAATAGTGTGTTATAGAACTTTCATCAAAGTTTACGTGAAACAATGGGGAAAGCTAAGGCAAATATATAAATGGTTATCGACGTCATAAAAGCCCGTTGTAAAAACGACAGATGTTATCAAAAGGGGGATGAATTTTGGCGCAAAAGGATTCTTGGATACCAATTTTGATATCTACAAGGAGTGAAACTTGTTGGCATTGTCAATTGATAAACAAATTTCGACAAAAGTCGGCCTAACGGTTTATTTCTCAGCACATCATGTTGTAAGTTTATCACATTACATTGAATCTGCTGTAGGTTACGGCTTTGGTATTTTGTATGATCTCTTCAATTGCCCAATTGTGGACCTACAGGCATTGCTCGGTTCCTCGCTCTAAATGCAATGGAAATAAAATCTATAATGCAAAGTATACACATTATCGTCATAATAGTGACGATGTGCCGAAATCATTCATAGTTAAAAAAGTATATAGTTAACAAAGAAGTGATAAAAAACTATGGCAAATATCGAAAAGAGATAAGAATGACTCTTATTGTAGGAGCAAATTTTTAAATTACAGCGCTTGCGGTCTCTAGTGCACAGGGTGGCGCAATAGAACGTGCATATTTAAAAAATAGATTAAAAAATAAATACAAAAGGTATGGTTAAAATAAATCTAAGGCATTGTAGAGTAATAAATGGAGTTTATTTTTTAAAAATAACATCATCTAAATGGTGACCCTCTCTACGACGGCACTCCTCAGTAATACTGGTGTAATGACTGCCATTTCACCACGGATATTCTCCTTGAGCTGAACGATGTTTCTTGGATTATTACTGTAGACTTTGTGTTTGAGGTATCCCCATAAAAAAAGTCAAGAGGCGTTAAGTCTGGACTACGTGGGGGCCATGGGATATCACCTCTTTTCGAAATCAGTCTGCCAGGGAACATCTGCTTCACCATCGCCATGGAGTCATTTGATGTGTGACAGGTAGCTCCATCTTATTGGAACCAAGTTCTGGAATTCACTATTCTTGAACTTTCAATTTCTGGAGTCAAAAATCCGTTCAACATCTCAACATAGCGTTCCGTATTAAGCGTAACGTTTTGGCCCCGCGCATTTTCGAAGAAAAATATACCAATTAATCCTCTGCCAGAGATTGCTGCCCATACCGTTACTTTAGGACTATGCAATGGTTTCTGGTGTTTGATTTTGGGATTTTCACTGTTCCAGTAACGACAATTTTGACGGTTTACGAACCCATTCATAAGGAAATGAGCCTCGTCAGAGAAAAGGATATTGTCAAAATTGGAAAATCGATTAAGCATTTCATTAGCAAATGCGAGCCTTGCTATGAAGTCAGACTCTTTCAATTCTTGTGTTAATTGCAGCTTATATGGATACAGTTTAAAATCCAATGTTAAAATTCGTTGCAAACTTCGTCGCGATAATTGTAAGACAGACGATCTCTTGCGAGTCGACATTTGTGGATTTCCTTGTACTGACTCCATAACTCTCTCAACATTGTCTTCGGTCCTCGATGTTCTTGGGCGACCATTTGCTTGTGGTTTAAATGTTGAACCGGTCTCTTCAAAACGCTTTACCCATATTTTAATTAAATTAGCACTCGGAGCTTCACTAATTCGCCGTAGTCCATATTCAACACAATATAGTCGCCTAGTAGCAATATATGAACGAGAGTTCTCGTAAAATGCGCGCACGCAAAATGGGCGACGCTTCCCGTCGAAGTGATTTATAGCGACTAAAACTCCATGAGTCCGCCAACCCAACGATGTAGGCGCCCCCCGCCCGCGCCTTTTCTACCCCACAAAAAAAGATGATGCAATATGCACGTTCTATTACGCCACCCTGTACTTTACAAACGTATGCAAAATTCGATTGTTCCTTCATCTGTCAATTATCACCGGACATGGATACTAATTGGAGAGTATAAGACAAAACACACACAGTTTATTTCTACTGCACCAATTTTGCCCATTTGAACACTGATCAATAAAATCGTGGATGGTGAACCGACCGAATAGCCTGAAGATTGTACCTGTCAAAAATGTCTCCTCCTTCTCATGCATAGTAAACTATGCATTTTGCCTATTTTTCGCCTGAAAAGGAGTCTTCTAAGATTCGTATTCAGAATTATAGTGGTAAGTTCATTTCGGTATCTATCAACTGCTACCATATATCTCATTCGTTATATTCATTCAATATATAATGTGACGAAATTGCTGAAAAAATACTGAAATATTTCCATATTTGTAGAGATATGCTTAGTTCTGGTCATAATAATATGTAATAGATGGACTTTTCTCATTTTTCCAGTACAAAAATCAAAATTTTTTCTATTATTTTCGAATAATCAACTGTAAGAGGGATCACTCTCTTAAAAAATTCTAAGAGTTGGGATGGCTTTTCCAACTTTCGGGGGATGACTTTTTTCATATGTAGAATGGAGCGATTTAGCTTATTTTTCAAGTGAAATGAAATGGTTGTTTCCTAACTTAATCAACAGCCTCTATATAATTCATTTAATGCATCTTTAAATGAACATGGGCCAGCTTTTACCTATAGAACTGGTATTGCCCAGTTTTATACTTTACTATGGCCATAAATCGTGTTCATAAAAAAATTCTATTTATACTCGTATATGTAGGAGAACATTGCTATATTATTATCATATATTTTTTATTTTGTATAAATTAATTTTCCTTTATTTAACTGAAAGATAATTTGTCTCTGTTAAGTCTTTCCAGCGGCTTGTTAAAAATCATTGAATTTAAATGAAATCTATTCTCGGTGACGCACGTGCGGCATCATTATTCATTACTGTTATCCAATCATTCAAATTTTTGATTTTGCTTTGTAACCTTTACAGTTTCAATAAACAAAATCAGGTATAGTAAGGTCCAATAATGGAATATAGAGTTGTTGAAATCAGCTTACTGGGGAATTTTCGCAGGAATTTCAATATATGTGATCACTTTAATCATCTTATTGAAAAGGATTCTTTTCTGGCATCGATTTGGAAAGATAAACTCATCAGTAATAACGGACTGGCAAACTAGGTACACCATCTTGCCTATGGTGAATAAGATGGTTCAAATTGTTTTTTTCTTTTTCGATATTGGGCCAGGCCGCTTTATAATATTGTTGTTACCCTGTCCCATCACATTATCTCTGCGAAATTGCAGAGTTCCAAAATTCGTGGAGGGCTGTGCTCAATGACTGCAAATATAACTTCTCGTTGTAATTCCCATTACATAATTTTTGTTTTTGTCATATATCTTGCGCAGACACTTATGAATGTCGAACCGGGTTCGCGAATGGTAAGAGGTAATCCAGCAATTTTAGATATCCAGTCCTTTTCGGAGGATTTCACCACAAAAAGAACGGCACGTATGCTCTCCAAACTAAAAATAAACAACTCACTTCTATATTCTCCTCCTGAAACTTGGAACAGCAATTCGAATTACCTTAATCGCAAAATAAAAGTTAATAGTTTACGCGTAGTTAATGACACAACCGAGAGAGCAGTAAAATTATTTGACGAATTTAATAAGGCGCTAACGAAAAATGAAGACGGGAAGCGATTCCTTCTACAGCTTGTCAAATTAAATGGAAATGTGTTACCAATTGATATAAGCAAAAAATCTTTAATAGAAGCGGTTCAAAACAATGGAAAATAATTTAGTGCATTACATAAGATAAAAATATTATTTTTTATGCCTTTTAAATACAAAAAAATATATATAAATAAAAATTCAAGCCTAATATTGTGCTTTAGATATTATTTTGGAGACGGTGTACTGGTTTTGTTAAGAGATTAATCCAGGTTTAATCTCTGGCGTTGTTGTTGTGATACAACTTAGTAGAGAGATAGTGGACTGTATATGGGATTGTTTTGGAGTTGATTGATTGAGGGCCAATTCTTCCGTGCCGGGCAGTAAGTTCTGGACTAAAGAATTGGTGGGCTTAGAATAATTGCATAATTTCTCAGAGTTGAGAAATTATACAAGTAAAGCTAAGATTTAATATATATAAAATATATAAAAGAGGGAGAGATAGAAAAAGAACGCAAATGAATTAGAGTTAATTCTACATGTTTATTTTCTGAGATTGAGATGCTCACCGTGCGAGTTGTGCTGCAAAACTGGCTGATTTTCAATCAGCAACTTTGCTGGTAAGATTGGATTTTCCATTTTCCTTTTTTCATATTTTCTTTAGCTTACAGTTAATTATTCACAATAATCATTGGGATATTTATCGATAATTACTTGATTTGTTTTAGATAACTTAAATATGAGCGTTATCTTTTATAATATTTTAATTTCATATTTTAATTTAAGTTCAAAATTAATTCATTTACTTAAAGGTAAGTATAAACTTGGAGGTTTATACAGACGAATATAGCAATTTTTCAGAATTTTCGAAAATTCAACCTTCATGAGCACCCTATTTCCTTTAACCGATTTATCTAAAATTCGAAATTCAAAATTTATTTATAATCTACAACAACAGTAAGAAGAGGCGTGACAATTTGGTAAACAATTTTTTTTTCATATATTTGTAAACCACACTAACGATGAAAGATATGAGAAACAACAGGAATTATCTGTTCTAAATAATTTATTGTGAACTAGAAATGGTACAAGACTGTAGAAAGTTTCGTGTTGTTTTTAAGAGGTATATTTTTCGAATTAGCAGGCGCCAGTTGTATCACGTTAAATTGCCAATAGAAAATGATGTGTTTTCGGTTTGGATGCACAATGGTCTAACCTATTAGTAGGGAAGAATGTTCATATGGCACGCTACAGTTCTTTCAAAGTTTAGTTAATTGGGACTATCATACAAAGCATTGTATATATTTTGTTTTATATTTTATATTCTCTCGTAAACTTATCTACAAGAATGATTAGAATACGTATATAAAATAATTTTACTACAGGTTCCTTCCGACCACCAGCACTAGTCCCTGTTCTTACTGTGCTGCATATGAATCTTGACCGACGGGTTTATAAGATCGAACTTATAAAAGAGCTGAAGTTCGACCTCTTCTGTATTCCTGAGTTTAATAAATAAATGATTTACCAGGGATTTGGAGAGAAGGGAGAAGTGGAATAGAGTGATCAATTTTTGCCGCAACAATGAGCAGAGTTGCAGTGGTTATTGTGGGTGGAGGGGATTTGCTTCCAAAAGCGACAATCGAACCCAAAAACACATATTCTTATGATTTACTTATGAACAGGAAGAGACATTTTTCATGACGTGTTGGCTTAGAACAATAAGGTGAAGTCAGAAAAAAAAGAAAAAAAAATGACCATTTTGCGATGACGTTAAATAAAGATCATACTAGATCATAACCGGATAATTGCATTGACCTACTCTCTTTCAATATATCTCTCACAAATTGGCCGATTTTCCATAATTCAATATTTTCCCTATAACAGAAGGAGGTGTCACACTATTAGCACAGTTAATTTTGTCAATTTATAGAATAAAGAATTTTAAAGAAAAATTAATAATTTACTCTTTATTTGCTATATTATATTAGGAAATGTTTCGATAAAGATTTCATATTTTTAATGATATTCGTAAGCGTTTTATTTAGAATCCAATCACTTGATCCAACAAACTAATTTTTATAATTAAGAAAAATTCCAAGATTTTTGGTTTACATCTATGTATACCTTGGGCCATGTATAAACAAATAACTTGTACCTTTAACTATTTGATTTCCATTGCCAGATAACGCTTGATTGCTTATACAAATAATTCATTCTTTATAATATGAGTCAAAGAATAATCTCTGTGGACATTTGGCTGCAGAAAACCAAAATGTACCTGTTTCCAATATTTTTGCTACAATTGTTGGTGTCATTTGTTAAAGAGGCTTGTCAACATAACAATTTTCAGCACACAAACAAATGCACACGATATCATTGTGATACGACCGACCGACCGACTATTCAGCCAGGAATGTTCTGCTCTGCCACTTCTCAAATGAATTCTCTTCACTTGGCAACAAAACACCAAAAACCAAGACAGGCCAACATAATAGGACAAAATTTACAGCCACATTTTACAATATTTTATTATTTACTTTTACAAGTACAAACATTTTTGGGAATCAAAAAACGTATGAGTGGCAGAAACTTTGTGCGCTTCCTTTTCTGTGTTGGTTTCTCTATGTGGCCTCCTAGGATGAAGCAAAACTAATGAAGCTATAAAATGGGTAAATATCAATATATATTGGGGCATTTCTGTTGATATTTTATTTGTTTCTACTTTTAGTTGGTTTAGTCGGCATGAAGAGCTTGCTGCTTGAAATGTTTATTCGGTTTGGTTGTTTGTCTGCTGTGTTTAGGACATATCTTAATTGATGTTTTCGAAAGAGATTTATCTGCTGCTGAGAATTGAGCTTGGTTATTGAGCAAAAAGCTATGAGTTAGTTGGCAAAGGATATATCAAGAAGATGTTTGTGATGTTCTTGTGGTGTTTGATATTTGTTCAATAAACTTTTGACAAGACCAAAAGTTAAAACAATTTATTTGCTAAGTGTATATAGAAGAGAATAGAAACTACAAATACAATATAGTTTGTAGAAATGTAATAAAATTAATTGAAATTGTAAAAATATTGTGCTGTGTGCGATGGAAGTTTATACTCGTACATGTGGTTGATTTTTCCTTATGTTGCCTTTGATGGGTAATGAATTTAAATTTAATCTTAGAAAGTAAAGCATTGTTCTGGGTATTCAATTTGTAAAACAAAAGTAGAGAATTGGATTTGGATATCACTTTATACTAAAAGCCAAGCCAAATTTTCTTTTCTTTCTAATTAAAAGCAGCTCACCTGGCAACGTAATGCGCGTTAAAATTAATATGAGAATATTTCGGCCCGCATATGGTATCATAGAGAGTTGTTTATTGATTGTGGTACTTGTAAAACTATCCCCTAATTGTAAGCCAATACTTTCTTAAATTTCTTTGCGTTAGCTTTAACAAGAAAGTAACCTGTACTAAACACACAGACTTGCAATTCTACAATATAATACTGAAGTGAAATCTATGACTTGATAGCTGCTTATTGAAACCGCTCTGGAACAGTTAGTTTAATTTCTTGCCAGCTGCTTGTTGAAACTACTCTCGCACCATTCAAATTCTTCTTAAACTTTTGTGCAAAGAGAGAGTTTGTTTGTTTATTTAACTAATTTTGTGTTTTAGTGCTTAACTATTGGTCTCTCTATGCTAATCTCATAACGCCACCATAATGCTTTACATTTTTAGGTTTTTGTCGTATCTCACATAAACCTTAATGCCAATTGAACATTCATTTATTAGCCCTTACGGGACAATAGCCAGCTTTTCGTCCACATCGCCGTCAGATTTTTGTACGCAAACATTTTAACCTCTTATGCAAATTGAGAATTGTTGTATTGAGTCTGGTGGAAATTGGGGTGAACCCATGCAACGAATGCCTTTACCTGAGCGAACACATTTGCGGACCAACATAAAGGTACCACTATACCAGTGATACCATATGAAGCTTCAGGCTTACAGACAATAAGGCAGGGAGCAACAAACTGGCAATGAGTGGTGGAATGGAAGACTACAAGACTGACTAAATGAACGATTTTTTTTACCCAAGAGCCAAAAACATAAATGAATATACTGCATGGCAAGCGATGTATGCGAGCATGTGGGAAGCTAACTAACATGTTTATAAATCGATGCATCATCATCAGCAGTAGCAGCAACATCATACTCATATTGCTCAGCATCATCAGTAGCACTGCAACCGTAAAAGTAGCCCTACAACGGCAACATTTTACCTTACATGTGAAAGAGAGGGGAACACTTGCCTAGCAGGAAAGGGTTGAAGTATTTTAAAATCCAATTAAAACAACCCCTACTGGGGGCGCTCTAAATCGCTGTTGTTAATGCTAACGCTGATGTAGCTGAGCATGTGCTACGTACAACAATAGCAAAATCACATACATGATGGCAATGATGATGATGATGACGACAACGATGATACAAGCTTTTGTTTTCGTAAAAATGTTGTCGATGTTTTCAGGTTGTATGCTAAGGACATCAGGGTAACAACAAGAATTGTGCTGCATTCGATTGTAGCAGGAAACGAATGTTGCACAGACTTTTTATTAAATGATTTTTATGGGTTATCAAAGCCAGACTTTAGCTGTTGTTAGTTCGTAGATGATTTAGTGTTAAGTTTTCTACGAATTAATATTTTGGTGGAAGATGAAGATTTTGTAGAAAGGAACAAATTGGAACACATTATATGGCATTATCAGAACTTTTGTAGTGGTGCACACCGTTCGAAATTTATAAAGCTTTAAAAATTATTAATAACCTCATTAACATTTTGATATCGATAAAGTTTAACATTGCGGTTTTCTGCAATATACAGCTAGCTGTAAGGAAAATAGCTTGGCAAACGTGGATTTGAAACCAAAAATCATTGGCCTCATCTGGCAAATGTAAATTTAATTAACAAATGGTTGCAAATTCTCAAATGTTTGCATTTGAAAATTATGCATATGAGTGATATTATTACATATGTTTTGTTGGGTGGCGTATGATTAATTTTAAATTATACATATCGTATTGCACAGATTTCGTGTAGTATTACATTAAACCAATTGTTCTCACATTGAAATTAGAAAATCATATAGTTCCTTAGTTTATCTTATATTGTGTTGCGTGTTTTACATTAATTACCATTACAAACATTTTTACCGAATGGAAACTATTTTAGATTTTTTTGCACAAAATAAACGATATCTCCTAAAATATACTTGAGATATTTTTCTGGAGAATTAAAGAAAAACCCAGTTTTGGTGATCTTATAGCGCAAGCTATCACAAATGTGAAAGTACTTTCAAAGTCACATCATTTTCCTAGTTCTACAAAATAACTTGTTAAAATGTTAATCAATTGCGATACAAAAATTTAAATTTTGTCCCCTTCTCAGTTGATGCACACATCGCATTGAGCACGAACTAAGGTGGTGCATCTTTATTTTATCTAGATTTTCTCATAAATAATCGTAATATTTTCAATATTTCACTAACCGTTTATTAACCATATTCCCCCTCCCCCCACAAATTATATCATAATGTATAACGGTTCATGCCATAAGCACTATAAGGATAATGTCTATCACAAAAACCACATGGACACATGCCAATCCTTTGGTACCTTAAACACTCATAAAAGTCCTTCTTTTACTACTTATTCTTTTGCAGGCTTCTGTTCACGAATGCACTTTTACTTTGGTTTTATTACACACTTTATAATTGCTTAAGTAACTGCGATACCCCGTAAAGCCTCTGTTGCACTGACAGGATATCACGGGACTTACACTTAAGCACCTTCTTGCCATCTTAGCGAGCACTGTCTTTCTCTGCCTGTGCTTGCTTCTAGGTAAATTTCAGTAAGTGAGCATCATTAAAACCAAGACATTTTGGCTACATCGTATGGCGGATCTGGTCTGGTTTCTCAGGTTGTCTATTGCACGCTGCCTTACCTTTTGGCCAAAAACGCAGTGGTGTTGCCAAGAAAGGCCACCTGCTGCATTTGTAGTTGCAAGAAATCCTGTGGTATCCTTAATACACATGGTGTGTTTTACTGTGTTAAAACGATGCATACTTTGTGTGGGGTTTCCTAGCAGTTAATTTATCCCTAAGCGATAGTTGTGTGTTGTTTTTACTGCTGCACGGTCGAAATGTTTATGCACTTGACTGCCTTTTGGGTGCAATTTCGTTAAGACATGGAGCCAACAACTTCGGGGAGTATAACTTTAACAACTGATACCAATTAAGCTGGGTATTAAAAGACAAAAAGCGTCCATTATAAATTTTGTGGGGAAGAAAATGGGAAGACGACCAAAGTCTTGGTTAGAAAGCGTCAAAGATAATGTTGTAGATGTTTTAGGAGAGTCTAGAGTTATTAATGCAATTTGGTGTAACGTCTAATACAGAGAACATTTCTGTGGAAAATGAGACGTTTGATTGATATTAGAGGTACATATAGTTGCCTTGAAATTGATGTTTACCCAAGAATGGTATAAATGTAAAATTTACTACAATAAAAGACTTAGTAACATATTTATAACATATGATAAACATTGATTACCCAGTTGATACCATGGATGGAAATGAAGGAAACGAAAACGTATGAGTAATATTCGTTTGAAATATGCTAAAATTCAACAATTATTTTCAGAAAAACTTCAGACAGTGATGTTTTTAGGCGTATAACATAATGAATTTTATTCAGCCTATAACATACGAGGGCGATCCAAAAACTACTTAATAACTTCTATACCCTGTTTATAGTAAAAACTGTCAAACCCCTGAAAATAGTCATCAACACCAGATTCCAGTACGTCATTGTTGGCAAATCTTTTACCACCACCAAACCATTTTTTTGAGTTTGGAAATAGAAAAATAGGAGCTAAATCTGGTGAGTAAGGTGCGTGATGAAGCAATTCGAATTTTAATTCATTTATGTTGGCTACCGCAATAGTGGAAATGTGAACTGAAGCATTATCTTAGTGAAACAGCACTCTCTCTTTCACCCTATGCGCACTTTATTCCATAATATTTCCTTTCTGATGATAATCGATAAAAACAACCTTGCCTGCAGATCGAATCGTTTTCGCCTTCTTTGGACACTATTCTCCCATTCCATTCCACTGCTTTGGCTATTTCTTTATCTTAGTGGTGGACCTATGTCTCATCCATGGTTAAAAATCAACGTAAAAAAAACACTCTACTTTTGGATCTATTGAAAGCAAGCGCGGCAACCATCTTGCACACACCCTTCTCATCTTCAAATCTTCGGCCAATATACGATGTATAGCACTTCAGCCGACGGTCATCCAATACCATTTTGGGGATTTTCTTAACCGTTTCTGGCGTGGACACCTCAATTGATCGACCACCACGGTATTCGTCTTGTCAGCTCGTACAGTCTCGTTTAAATTCGACTACGCAATATCTTACAGTCATAAACGAAGGGGCAGACTTCTCAAGAATAGAATTTAGCTCGGATTTAATATTGGTTGGACTGAGACTTTTCAAATAGAATTATTGAATTACATAACGTGTTTCCATGTTTACAAGTTGACAAGATCGTTTACTTGTGATCCTTAAAAATGCTAAACAACGTGACGCTTTGAGACTTAAAACTTATAAGGTTGCCACTTTCCATCAAAATATTCTTTTTTTTCAAACTACTGGCACCGTTTATTCGTCAGGTCGACTAGTTTTAGGATCGCTCTCGTACCACATACGCATGCTATATAATTAGTGTTGATCACTGTAATAACGAAATTTTTTGATAGGCCAAGGCGTATGATTGATGTTGATTCCTATTGTGCCTATAGTTGAAATATTAAAATAGGTGAATGTGCAGAACACAGTTATGTAAGTAGTTTCTTATGCAGGCTGAATCAATGAATGAAATAATGTGATTTACCAGTATAATCCGAAGCGATTTTGCAAGTTTCAACCTTAAGATTATTCAAAAGGACAATTTCCGGATAACCATTAATACTTGCTAGACTTACTAAGTTCTGTGTTGTCCTATTTCTACACGTTTGAAGAGTATAGTGGTTATTTCTTCAGGTGGGCTTACAAATTTTACGACAGACCGTGTGCTGTACATTGTTTTTATGTTATGATGAACACTTTCGGCTGCTTACAAACACGTTATTAGAAACTGACTTTAAATCTTATTAGTTCTGAAAACAGTCCATTTTAAGCGTTAACAAAATAAATCTTTACAACTTAAATAAGGTCCTTGCTAACGAAGTTATTAAGGATTTTTGTAATTATTACAGAAGACCCCTTATTTTTTTGTTTTTATATTCGCAATACGTCGCCTCTTTAAGGCGTCTTTTATCTAAAGCAAAACACTAAAATCAATTTACCCGGATTTAGCAACATCAAAGCATTTTACCTCGAGCCACACATTTTTCATCTTTAGGTTTTGTTTGTGCCTCGCTAGCTTAGTTTTTTTTTCACTTGTATTATTTTATTTGTTATTTTTTCTGTTGCTGGGTAAATAAATTTCTGTTATACACTAACTTGTATGCCATTGTTTTTTGCACTTGAGCTGGAGCTCTGACTGGTCTTAGGACGCTACTTAGACTGTACTGGATTTCCCATTTTTTTCTCTTTTTTCATTTTGCTAAAGCTTTATAAATACCCTTAGACATTGCTAGCAAAGCCTATGTGTAAAGCAGTTGGGGGAGAAAGAAAAAGAGGGAGGAGATGGATGACAAAAGGATGGATGACGACTGGGAGAATCAAATAAAATAAAAAGTAACACTGTAACAAATTGCAAAAGGTTATAGCATAAATAGCAAATACATATCTAGCGGGTGCAGAAAAGGTAAACAGGTAAATGAAATAAAAATAATAAAAAAAGGGAAATACAAACTAACAGGGATTTACGTAAGTACCGAATCCATGGTACTTAGTTGCATTTAATAGAGTTGTTTGACTAAGCGTCGTAGGGATGGACGGTCATTTGGATGGATGGTTAGATGGACGTACGTACATACGATTGGGCAAACCAAGTGAATGAGACTTATTGAAATCCCCAAGTAATTGTTTTATAGTGAATACAATTCAGGCGGAATTTTATTTAACTTATTATTGGCCAACAATGGCAAAAAAAAAAAA